>WIPJ01003882.1:526014-557293 GCA_018155075.1 Cassiopea andromeda | reverse complement strand
CCCCCCCTGTTGATTCAACTTAGGTAAAATAGGACCACGAAACAAACCTACTGGTAGCTATAGCAACCAAACTTACACGTTCAACTTTGATGGATGTCAACAACACAAGAAGGTACAGAAAACATACACAGATGACTGCGATTCATCTCAATAACACAAGATGATATAAAAACATACACGGAAAAGGCAAAGGCTCACCTCGAAAACAGAAGATGGAATAGAAAACATACACGGGAAAGACCACTATTTACCGGCTAAATGCACATACCTTAGTTGCAAATTTAATCGTACGATATGCAGTGGATGTTTGTCACAATTCCAGTAATAGTCCAGTCACTTACGTCACAAGTCAGATGAAAAATCAGTTAAATTAAATCACAATGTTGCATTGTCGTTGTCGTTAATTAAAAATTAACCTGAAAAGACTAGACAATTATCTCTTTTTATAGATATTCACAATACGCAACGAACAATGTACCACAAGACGATAGTGCAGGGAGCATGAGGAGATATTGCAACCCTACAACTACTACATACAAGAATCATTCAACAAGTACGTAACTGAAATTTCGACCCCCCCACCCCCCCATGTAATGGCTTGTCACACTGGAGCTGACACCCCTATTTTATTACGTAACATTCTGGCATGAGACCCCTTAACACCAGCCTCTATATTTGTGTATAATATAAGTTGATGCAGTATAGCAAAAGACAGTAGCTCAAAATCCCTGATTAGGGATATTGTAAGACTTAAGTTCGATAAGGTCTTAAAGTCGTAGGTTATTTGAGAATTTTTTGGAAGCTTTCATCAGAAAGTAAAAAAGTACAACTATTACATTCAATTTTTGGCGTTACTTAACCAAAGTAATTTAAGCCCCCAACCCCCTATATTTTTCGGTACAGTTTGTCACAAAATGGTGCATGCCTACCCACCCCCTAAAGCTTACGTACTGTTTGAATGACCCCATAATAACACCACATATGTAAAATAAACAACAACAAATACAAGAACTAATAAATGACACAAGAAAGGAGAAAGAGCCCTCACAGTAGTCGCTCCACAAAATCTACGCATGACAATATCTCATCTTCGCTAGACGTATGAAAATATCTACTGAAATCAACAATGACTGTTCAAAATAATGGAGTACAAGAACTATTGATCTACCCTCAAAAGATACCCCTCTAACGCTCTCGTCAAAACTTTATAGAACCTGGAATGAATGCTGTTGCGCCTTCTCAACACATGATAATGCCCTCCTAGTCCATCAGTAACATTTAATGGACTAAACAAAATACCACAGACATGAAGATGTATGTAACACATAGAGTATATAAGACTTGTTGAGGTTTCATAATATTCCTCTTTGCGTACTGCCTATTCTTCAGAACTCTTAACGAATGCCTGACTGTACCTGTACAAAACAAGACTGAATCTTCGTCTCTACAAGTACAAAATCCTCTACAGACAGTCTATCCCGGCAGAAAAAAACAGCTAATGACTACAGCACTTATGAAATATCTATCTCTCCTATATTACGTTTAAAATACCTTCATTCTGCTGCTATTGTGCCAAAAATCTCCCATGAAAAATTCAATGTTTAAAGTTTCCTAACTAATGTGAACACAGGAATGGTGGGGGTAGACGTTTTGCAGTGTCTAGATGATGGTGATAAATATTGATCAAGGTTGAAGCACTATGACGTTGTATAAAAACTGCATAGGTCAAATATACAAAACTTATAATAGTATAAAGAAGATAAAATTAAGACTTAATTCTGTGTGAATGTACAGACATCTTTGATAGATAATGGAAATGCTAAAAAGCTGCAAAGAAAACTCACAAGGTCTTTCGGTAACTCTGAAATGTCATCCCATTCAGGGCTGCCAAACTTGAATTTTCCCTCTGTTATGTTACGGATCATTTGCATCTGTCTTCGATGCCAAAATGGAGCAAAGCCGACTAAACTGAAAGGAAAGTTATAAAACAAAAATTGACAAAAATGCGATTTTAGTGGGCCTATCATAAAAATTCCACAACTTGGAGGAGCCTTGGTCCTTCCATCTAACGGAAATTGAACATCGTTTTCCTGCAATCCAGATAAGTTGAGTTGCTCCATCACTCTGAGAACAAAGATGAGATTCAACCCTATAATCGACAGAAACAGCACTCTTTCTAATTAAGAAAAAAACCTGGTACTACGAAACACTCTGAAAAAATTAAACAGGGCAACTCGAAGCATCTTGAATACACTGAAATCTTTATAGCTGAAACATGGAACACATCAGAAACGGTGCCATGGATCAATGAAAATTTGATGCTTTTACTAACGGAAAGCAAGATAGTAGAGGCAGTTACTGCTATCTACAGATTTTAAATGAAGCCGTTGATACTGATTGTAAATAGGGAAAGAGACTTTAAATTAGTCTAATAAACTAGTCTTGTTCCCAGCATGACTATTTTGATATTGACACTAAGATTGATTATATGAGACACCAAATTAAAAACGCATTAAGAATTGTTTCCAGAAAACTCTAATCTACTTTGACAGGCAAAGAATTTTCGCTCCTTTCAATCCATTTTCATGCACATTTTCGCATAATGTTCTTCATAGCCGGTACATCTTGAACCTTATACAACACAAATATGCATAGCTTTTTAATATACCCCCTAAGCTAGTAAGACGGTGTGACTCTACTTACAGTGTATAAAGAATTACTCCACATGCCCATCTGAAAAAAAGTTGAATTGTGAATTACTTATAACCAATAAAATTTCATTGAATGGCAAAATAACTAAATTTGACACAATGTTAGAATCATAACTTAAGAACTCAAAAATCTAGGTAAACAGCTGCAGATGCTAGCTCTAGTCAGACCTGGGATGTTTGTTGACATTCTAATTCTATAAATTCAAACAATCTTCAATGCATTTACCAATCTTCAATGCATTTACTGAATTTTGTTGCAGTGGCTCACAATTTTGTGGGGATGAGTCAACAATCTCTTCAATATTGCTGACTATTGACACCTATTACCCATTATCTATGTAAATTTCTCACAATTCTTGAAGCTTACGATTATTGGGCATTAGTGTTTTGATAGCTAAGTAGTGAAGGTTTCAAGTAGCAGGGGTCAGAAAATTCTGAAGTGCAATTTAAATGTGCCATAGAAAAGGCAACATGTTTGTTTTTAATATACACTTTCTGAACTGGCAAATTCTGGGAAAGATGAAAATTTAATAAGGGGGTCTAGCTTCAGGGGTTAGAACAACCCCAAAATTGCTTAGTGTCACTCCTATTTGGCAACTAAGAGTTCTAGCAGATCCTAAGATCAAAACTATGAGAGAACTATACTAATTTAAGGTGCAATGAAGAATACTTTATGACAGTGATTTTCAACCAGGGCTCCCTGGAAACTTAGGGTTCTGCCAGCACAGTCCAGGAGTTCCACCAGAAGTTATACAAATGCTGCAATCAATAGCATGCTCTGAATCTCCTGTGCAGATATCTGAACGGGGGTTCCTTGAGCCACTGCAATAGAACCTTGGGGTTCCACTCCACCAAAAAGGTTGAAAATTACTGCTTCATGCATTATAGATGATAAATTAAAACATTTTCATATAATGGCTGGATCCACTCACAAATCAACTTCTCTATTATATCCAGGCATATTCTCAAACATGTAACATTTAAGTGTTTCAGGAGCAAGATAGCCATATGTTCCACAGAATTCTAAAGAAAAAGGAAGATCATATGCTACTGCAATGAAAAATCTCCACAAGATGCAAGTCTAAATGGAAAAGCTGTGTGGGAAATTTGGCTTAAAAAAATTAATGGTGCTACTTCAGCAATTTGCCACTACCAACAAAAACTATCAAAATTAAACCAAAGTACTAAGAAGTTCTGAAAAATAAGCAACAATGAAAAATGAATTAGTTTTACATAATAAAGACAGCAAGACTAAGAGTCATGGTTCCATCAAAACACTTCCAAACTATTGCTAAGACATTTCCATAGCATAAGACAAGTCCAGACATTTTGGACCTTTATTCCAGGGATCCATCACCAGTGTAATTTCTACCACAATATCAAAATTTATATGAAAATAAATGGTAAACAAATTGAGTATAGGGAACCTAGGGAAAACCAACTACAGGATACATCAATAAACCAAACCAATGGGAAAGGGTAGACCATGAAATCCATGGTCAAATTCAAAGGTAAATAGATTCAGAAATGAAATTGAATATGAATGGGTCTATTGTCATCACAAATATTCAAATAAAGGACCAACCTTTGATGGATTCTTGAGGCTCTAAGGTTACAGCAAATCCAAAATCAGTTATAAGAATTCTGTCTTCATTATCAAACAGGATATTTTCTGGCTGTAGGAAGTAAAATAACATTTCACAAAGAACAAAACATTAAATTTACTAAATGGTAATTACAAATGTAAGGTTATGAACAAGGCCTTATCAAAGAAAATAGCCAGTTGTTAGTATAGCAATACAATTTTTTGCATAATGCACCAAAGACTGAAGCTATAAACTCTTATTACTCCCTAAAATGTGGCTGATTGACAGTCGTAAATATCAAAATTGAAAACCATAGATACCTTCAAATCTCTGTGCACAACATTATTTTTGTGCATATGTGCAACAGCGCTGAAAATCTGGCCCATTATCTTCCTACAACACAAGAAGATGAATCTTGAATGGTCTACAAAGTGTTGAGCCAACAAAATGTAAACAAGCAGATATTGTGCAGTATAGAACATGGAGTAAGCAGCACCAGTGATATTGTAAATCAGTGGGGAAAAATTTTGAAAGTATTAGCAGCAGGGAAGTGAAAGCCTTCAGAATGCAATCAATTATTGGTAACTGTGAATAGTTTCTATGTAGCTTTACAAGCATCCTCTAAGTTTAAAATTACTAGGGGACAAGCACCCCCATGCCCCCAAAGTATCCACTATAACTCTAGATCTGACACAAGACAACAAAATATCACACTAGTTGCCATGATCTATTTGCCAAATGCACATTGCTTTGAAAATTCAAAACTGCTTCTACATTACATGTATTCATGCATCTTGAATTACAAAATGTAGCATAATGTATATCAATCAAGATACTGCAAAATCCTGAGTATAAGCCCTCTTGAATATAAGCCCCCAGTAAGTTAACTCAAATACCCTGCCAAATATAAACCTCCCCTAAGTATAAGCCCAACCAGAGTGATGGCCCGGTGGTAGAGCGTCTGCCTCACAACCAGTAGGTCTTGTGTTTGAGCCCCGGCTGAGTCATACCAAAGACTTTAAAATGGTACTCACTGCCTTCTTGTCTGGCTCTTGACATATGAGAATGGAGTGGGAAAGTTAAACTTGTGGAGCTAACAGTGGACCAGCCCCCCACTGTAGCTTTCACTGCACTTGCAGACGCATGGCCTAGGGCCATAGAAGCGGAGATAGGCACCGCCCTATGTGCCATTGGGCGCAGGAAAGGACTTTGGCTTTGACTTGAGTATAAGCCAAGGGCTTACATTTGGAATTCTATGTATAAAGTTAGGGCAATGAATGACCATGAACAGAACATATATAGAGCCTCTGTATTTACATGTGTCCTTTTCTGAAGTTTTTCATATTGAAATGTTGCTAATAGTCTCTCTGACTGAACACCAAATAGTGAACTCTTTGATATACGCAAATCATCTCATAATGCAAAAGACCTTCCTAATACAAGCTCCTTGACTATAAGCCCTTCCAAATATAAGCCCACCAAAAAATGCTTAAAAACCTCTATATGCCTCTATATGCCTAGTATTTACATTTGGGATTTTGTGGTATGGCCTAATTCAACTTGTAATCAAGAAATACAAACTTTCCTAGATATGGATTTGTGAAAAATGTATCATGCCTTGATTCATACCTTGTTTCCTTTTCTGACACTGCTACAACTCTTGTTAGGTAGTCAAAAAGCTCACCACCAGGAGCTCTGTTATCAAAATAAGACACAAATCACTGATCAATGGATCTCTGCTACGCTCATTTCTCTGCGCGAGCGCTGAGCGCCGCTCCCAGGCGCAAAATGTCAAACTTCACATTTCAGCAGGTACTTTTCATCCAAATCTGCATCTGATCATCTATCACATTCTATTTTTTCTGCAGCCACAATTTCTCAGATCTGTACTTTTAATAAGGCCTGGACTTCTGACAGCGAAAAAGCAAACTTCTATGATCTTATTATTACACATTTCTGTACCAGTGAGCAATGCTCCACAACAAAATTCCCATTGCAAATTACTTTACAAAAATAATTATACATGATACAGACAAATATATTATAATTACTAAATACTAGTCAATTTAATCTTTCTCAGTAAGTGAATGGCTGATTAAGGTTGTTCAGGCAATGTACAGAAGTGCTAAAAGTCGGGTAAGGGTCAACAGTTCCTATACCGAGAGTTTTGGTGTGGGAATTGGAGTTCATCAGGGATATGTACTAAGTGCACTACTTTTTATTCAAACATTTATCTAGTGTGCATAAAGTTAAATTTTGGTGGCATTTCAACAGAGAAGAAACTAAAAAACAAAACTACCAAAAGTGGCATACATGGGCTTTGGAAAATTTTCAACATCGGAAAGAGCATTGCTTTAACACATGAGATTGAAGAAACTGGGGAAATGGAATGCATTTTGATGTGATTTGCCAAAATTATACGAAAAAGGTATCACAAGAATGAAGAAATTGAACAATTCTCATTGAAGAGGTTGCCAAAGGGCAACAAAAATTTTGAGGTTCAATTTTTAAGTGTTTATGTGTGTCATAAATTATGGTTTTATAAAACTTTCCTAAGGTATGACAATACCAAAATACAATTAGTTTCTGTATACTTCTATTTTTTCTCTTTTTCTAATGCATCCACATGTTTATTGAAAATTTTTTCATGAAAAAGGCATCTTGGTCCCATAGGTTTGAAACATATAAATATGAAAAATTTTTCAAATTCTTTGAAAACTGATACAGCTAACTCCACTTCTTGTCTCTTCACTGTTTTTGTGAAAAACTTAGTTTTTGTCCTTAATCTTGTACTAATTCAGATGTTCACTTAATCTTGTACTTATTCTCTCTCCTATGCTTCTCGCTGTTTATGTGTGTCAATACTTATGGTTTTATTAAAGTTTCATAAGGTATGAAACTACCCATATGCAATTTGAGCTATAACACATGGGAGCTGGTCAATACATTTGCAAGAAGCACCAGTGATAAAAAATGGAATGAATTCAATATTCTAAATTCATTCATCTTAACAAGTTTCAAGCAATGCAATAGAATCTGAGCAAATACTGAATGAAAAAATTAGGATTAACTTACAATTCAAAGACCAAAAAGAAGAAAGCGGTACTTTCATAGACATCAACCAATTGAACTGTAACAACATAACAATTTTAAGTAGTAAGACATGCATTCAATATAACTGCTAGGAACTGAATCATAAGTCAAGAACACCAATGGTTTAATAACAACATGCATGTAAGACAAAATAGTAACCAGCACCAGGCCAGATTCAAATGAGTTGTTTCAAATATCTAAAAAATTGGACAGTTATGCCTTCCTTCTAAGAACATGACCAAAGCCAAAGTAAAAACATCCGCAAACATCCATTTCTAATTCTGTATTTAACAATTATTTGAGGCTTGATTCTGAATTCATCACCAAAAGAACTCTACAATAATATGGTTTGTGCTGTAGTAAGTAGGTAAATTTTAAGGGCCTTTTAAGTTTTTAAGGACCAAAAACAATTTCTAAGGTTTATTGTTTGTGTGCTTCCTTGCCAAAAAGCAAAAACTTTCCTAAATAAATTTCTCTATGGAAATCCTCTCCCTCCAGAATTAATAGGGAGCTTTTTAAATATATTAATTAACTGCCCCTAAAAACAGAAATAAAATCCAGGGAGTTTTTAAGAACTTTAAGGAGAAACACAAGTCCTGATTAACATAAAGGAATACATACTGATATTTGGATGTCCTGCAACTCTGCTTAGTGTTTCTATCTCAGATCTCACTTGTTGCTCCTCATCTCTGCCTTTCATGGCCTTTCCCTTTTCGCTGTATCTGTCAATGATTTTAACAGCAAATTCTTTCCCTGTTTCCTTGTTGGTACAGCGTCTAACCACACTTGACAGCCCACTAAAATACAAAAACAATCCTTAGCAATTATTGCACCTAAAAGTTATCACCTAAAAGGCTTTGAGAAGCTGGTTTACACTATGGGAATGTGTAAATTTCACTTAGAGACCTAATAAACACTTCACCAATGACAATGAAAAATAGCTGACTATACAAGACTTCTTGAGGAGTATTAAGAAAGTGGAAGCAGGAGAATACTCTACATTTGTTGGCATATATAAATGGGCAATTATGGGGCTATTAAATGACCAAATGTGTACAATACACAATCAATAAAACAGTGAACATATTTAATCACTGGTGTTGTAAACACTAGTTGCAAAAAATGTTTTCAAAGCAAGTTATTTGTATCTAACAACAAGGGGGTTAAATGTGAAATAGTGAATCTATGGTAAAAATGAACAACAACAGAATGAGAGTATATCATGACATAACAAATATTTCCTTAAAAGGCTAATTAGCTACTTTTCATTGTCCTTTCTACTTGATGGTCTTTCATTAATCTTCCACCCCATATTGTGTAATACCATAGGTAGCTATTATGAAGTTGGATAGCCATGTATGGCATTCAATTTACATTTTTTACGAAGCTCGATTCTAAGGGTAAGCTAACAAGCTCTGTTAGCGGACACGCAAAAAAACGGAGATCTTATCATTGCTGTTAACCCCTAATTACAAATCTATAATTTCAACTGATAACGGCATACTTATACATAGTCAATTATATGCCGACTAATAAGCATGGACTCTAAAACATGTGGATATGATGAAACCAGATCACGCAGTTAGCTATCTGGTATACCAGCGACAACACAACTGACACACCCTCCTGTTCAGATCTTGTTTATCACTTACGTTTCGGTGATAGTTTTAAAAGGAGATGCATCGCAGATGCTGCTCCTAAAGCTATATTTAATGTATTCCACTTTAAAAGAGGTAAATTGTTGCAACCGGACAATATCAAGGACAAACGGCATAAACGAATTTGAGGGTTGATTGTATCCACGTGTTGTAACTATATGGGACAATATTAAAGTGGTAGCTTTAAAACTATAAGAATTATCGTCAAAGATAAATGAAATTGTGTAGCTATGTGAAACGTTTCCTGCTACTTCAAAGACTTCAGCTGATAGGAAGTTTATCTCCATTATAGGTTCCCAGTAGATGCTGCCGATGCATCCGGATTATAGATATTTGCTGAAAGGATGGTGGATGCTACAAACAGGTTGCACGTCATCCAGTCTAGCTTTCTAAATCTTTTGTAGTCTAGAAAGTTAATGACCTAGTCTGGTTTTTGCACAAGAAGGATGAAAGTATGCACAATTGTAACCTCCTCAAAGTCATATTTTATTTGATTTGCAAAAAATGAATGAGGTGTTATGACCCCTACCTCATCTCGTTGCACTATCAACCACACATTGCATAACTACAGCTCAAGCAGTCATTATTCATAAGCATTTCAAGAAGTATATAAGGTAAATAATATTTGTACCTTCCAAGTGTTTCTTTTGGCTCGTATTTTTCATAGAAACCTTTTGGCTCCTCTTTCGATATTTCCGCATCAAACTCCATGTTGCAATGAGTCGGGTCTTTGCAATATGTATCGTATCCTTCTAATCTTGACTTTGCATGAGCAGATAAAGATGTAAGATGGCTGGTGTTTACGTGTTGTACATGATTACACGCCAGAGACTAGCTCTCGTTTCATTGATCAATAGTTGTGTTCCTACACCAGGTGCAAGTAGGCGACGCTCTCAATATGCATCCCCAAAGACGAATACTCGATTGCCAGGTATGTGCGTTCCAACATTTCAAAACCAGCAGCAACGAAAGAGCTAGTTTGCTTCTATTCGTCTGCTCATTTAATTCACAGCAAACAAAACAGAAGGCGATGTTATTGCGATAAGCCGGACAATTCCACTTTACAACTGAAGTTACTTATTCCAAATGGGCAAACCGTCACGTACCGTTGCCTCGTGATGGAAACAAAGCTATATGTCATTGCGTTCAAGTAGAATGCCTCGATCGTAGGTAGAATACACTCTTGCCAGAATTTTCTTAACTTTCCCGAAATTGAGCCTGAGATTTTCTTACATTCCTCTTAACTTTTGCTAAATAAACTGGCTAAAATGGTTTACACTTTCGTTATTAATAATTTATACTTGAATTTGAATTCCAGCTTTAACATGTTGAATGCAATAACGATGTTCCGCTCTTGCTTTATTTTGTGATATAGCATTTTTAAGTGCACCAAAGTTGTCGCCCAGTATGCAAATTTTGAATACTGGGCAACAAGATTAGAGGACAATTCACGCCACCAATATTAGAAACTAGCAAACGACAGAACATTGCAAACGTTGGACTGTTGGTTTTTTTCAGCCAGCAAAAGCTTGAGCCTCAAAAATATTTTGCCAGGTTGTCAAGTTTTCAAACTGTTTTCCTATACCACTTGTGAGATAAGGATTTCTCATCATAACGACATCACATTGCAGATCTTCTTCTTCAGTACTTTGCGTTAAGTTTGAGTTTGACAGTATACTCTTTTCTTCATAAAAATAAAGTTAATAAAAATATTGAGGCCCAAGATCAATGAAATTTAAGAATATTGTGAGACTCAAGTTTCATCAAGACATAAGAATCTTTTGTCAGGTGTACTTTTGTGTTATCGATGCAAAATGCAAACTCCTGCTTAGTTTTATAATGTAATGAAACATCAACAAAGATTGAAATATATTCGTAGAATATTTAGGCATAGTTATACCTTTGGTATTTAAGAATAATTTAAGAAAAAAATTCTAGGCTTAAAACCAGAAAAATTTAAGAATACTGAGGCTCACAAAAAATTTAGGTATTTTTGTAAACAAGAGTGTGGACTGCAACGCGTTTTATAGGACACTTCTATTGGAAACACAAGTCTGAAATTAGGTGGATATCATGAGACATTTAAGAAGCACAGGCAGACTGAGTTTCAAGCAAAACTGTTTTTACAAGAAAATTCTTGATCAACCTTGAGACAAAATAGGAACAACATCTAGCACGTGCTTCAAAAAATTTGACCATCCTTTTTCTTGCATAGCAATTACCTAAGCTGAGTCTTTGTTGTTACACAACTTTTAAATCGTCAAAACTTAAGAAAACCGTAAGAAAATCACGAGGCTCAATTTCCAAAATTACGTGTTTTATAGGCCAAAAATCTGTATTTCTTCGTTGTTGCATTCAAAATGTTAAAGATGGAATTTAAATTCAAGTATACAATATTACTAACGAAAGTGTACACCACTCTAGCCAGTTTATTTCAGTAACAGTTAAGAAAAATTTAAGAAAATCTCAAGCTCAATTTCGGGAAATGTTAAGAAAATTGAGGCTTAGACAAATTAATGATTTTCTTATAAAAAAAACGTGTATATGAAGTCTGTAGAATGTAAAAAACTTTGCCAAAGCACGAAAAGCGGCAATTGTCTTTTCACATACTAAAAGCTGTCTTCGTCCAACACTCGTTCGAGTATGAAAACATCGGATAGTGACCTAAAGGCAAGCAAGATCGTCGTTTCATTTAAGTGTTTTGGAATCTGTTTACATCAAGACTCTAAACCCAGTCTTGCGTAGACAAAAAGAGTTTGTTTTCCCATTGGGACTCTTCAAGTAAACAATATTAATAGGTCCTAATTGGTCACACTTTTGAGCTTTTGGCTTTTTGGGAAGAGGTATAAATATAGATTGCTTCATATCTGTTGGAATATATCTACTATTGTATATTGTATTACATAGCTCTGCAACTACTTCCAGGTTATGTTCATCAAAGACTTTGAGTGCTTCTATAGGGATTTCATCATATCCAGTTGCTTTACCATTCTTCATCATCTTGATTACATGTTCCACTTCATCTTTTAAGATTTTTTCTCCAGTTAAGACATCAAAGTAGTGGCTAAATCTCTTTCATCTTCATACAATTCCTCTATATATTCTTTCCACCTCTCTACTATTTGCTTGCTACCAAAAAGAATTTTTCCACTTTTATCTTCAATGCAGCTATGTTCATTCCTTCTCTTTGTCCTACTGGTAACTAATTTTATTTTACTGTGCATTTCTCCTAACCTAAACTGTTTTCCCATTTTTTCAATTTCGTTACACTTTGAATTTATGTAGTTCTCTTTTGCTTTTCTACAATAGTCTTTTATTTCTTTATTAATTTCATTATACCTTTCTTTGTCGTTGTTCTTATAATGACTTCTTTTTCCCATTTTCTGTAAGATTTCATTGGTCATCCATTTCTTTCGCTTGGTGTTCTCCTTGTTAGGTAGTGCTATTTTCATTGCATTCTGTATCGTGTTTTTAATTTTCATATTGTTCTAAGATGTCATAATGGTTTCTTATTTCTATGTTACATCTACTTTCATAATTGTTTTCTCTATTGAGATCTAAATTGAGATGCTCTCTCCCCTGTGTTTTCTGCATCTTTTTCAACTTCACTTTTAGTTTGATTACTACAGGGTTGTGGTCAGAGTTAATGTCTGCTCCTGGATAAGCTTTTGCTTGCTTTACATTGTTTCTGAACCGCTTCTTTATCATGATATAATCTATCTGACTTCGTACTATATCAACAGGGCTTTTCCATGTGTAAACTTTTCGTAGGTGATGCTGAAGCCATGTGTTTGAAATGGTTAGGTTATTGATTTGACAAAATTCTATTAATCTATCTCCTCTTTCATTTCTATTCCCTATTCCGAATTTTCCAACTACACCTTCCATCGCTTCCATTCCGACTTTTGCATTAAAAACTCTCATTACAAGCAAAACTTCATTGCTGTTGGTATATTAAATGGCTTGCTGTATTTCTTCATAGAATTGTTCAATATCTTCATCACTATAATCTTGAGTAGGTGCATAAACTTGTATTAAGCTAATATTAAAAGGCTTTCCTTGCAGCTTCATCATAATGACTCTATTTGATATTGCCCAATAACCAATCATTGCCTTTGCTATACCGTTTTTCATCATAATACCAACTCCACGTTTGTGTTCTTGGCCACCATAATATATTATCGTATGTGTATCTCTTCTTTTCTTTCCATTATCTGTCCACCTTGTCTGAGCTATTCCTAGTATGTCTAGTTTCATGTTATTCATCTCATGCATTGCATTGTCCAGTTTTCCTGCTTGATATGATGCCCTAACATTCCATGTCCCGATTTTTAGGGGCCTATTCCTGGTTTTCAGAATGGCACTATCAGATTCCATCCTTCCTTTCGGGTTTGGGTTATGTTCCTCATCAACTGAATTACCCATCCTAGAAATATTTCCCTCATCCCTGTAGTTTGTATCAGGAGTTGTTGCAGGGGTCCCAACTTTCCATCTTTTTTCCATCAATTTTGAATACTATGAATACTAGAGCCATGATTCACTATGGGCAATTTACATGGTAGAACCCCAATCCCTTCCACGGTGACTGGCCATAAGTCTACCTACTGTTAAGACCATGCCCTAGGCATCTCACACCTTGCTGTCTTGCCATTGGAGCCATTGATCAAGTATTTTCTTGATTCTTCTACCTCTTCAGCCAATTCAGTCTTTATGCACTTAAAGAGATGACGTCCTCTGTACACCAGCTCTTTTGAAACTGATGATACCCTCTACTTAGTTTTGCACGCCAGCCGAGGCGAGGTACTGTGGTGTGGCCATTGGTGTGCACTACCAATTTCTAGGAGCCATAAGTGAGAGTTATATGCTTGTGGGAGACCAGTGCTCTTGTCTACATTCACATTCATCTTGAAGAGAATGTGCGGCTGACAAGTTACAAAGGTACTACTCCTCAGTACAGCATGTTGGATACTTTGCACGTGTAGCACTCCTCCGCAATTCATCGTACATCAAGCTTAGCATTCAGTTCACAGTTCACCGTTCACAGTTCACAGTTTATAGTTTAGAGTTACGAGTTGAGATTAAGAGTGCACAGCCAGTAGTCTAATGTTACGAGTTTAAGTTAAGAGTTTCAAAATAGAGCAAGATTTATGTAATTATTGTAGATATTGGGTTGATTCAATGCTATTATATATCCAACGAGAAGTTTAGTTCATTGTCAAGTCTTGCACTGATCCACAAGAGTATAAAGTATACAACACAGCATGCCATACTCCACTATAACCGCTCAACGTCACGAAAAATGCCAAATTTACAAGATACAGTCTTTGCTAAACAAAAATCGTACAAATTAATCAGTGGAAGCAAGTAAATGTACTCTTTTTTAGACAAATTGATATTTTACAATTTCTAAATTTTTGTTGAAGACGTTACTAGAGTTTCTCATTTTTTGACCGGCATAGTACTCGTTTCTTATAAATCAGTTTCTTATAAAAAAGGGTGTATTTGCGGTGTGACCTGTTACTTGAGCGGCATGACATTGTGCCTAAACAACCTCAAGAAATACCTTGATTTCTTGACTAAAAAGACGCCCCAGAATAAAAGCCGCCCTTAAACTTAGGCCCCCTAAATACCCGTTAAAAGCCACCATTGATTAGAAGCCGCAATCATTTTTTCTTGGATACGTTGAAGGCGCAAATGGAATAAAAGCGATGTGCTTTTCCTACAAAATGTGTCTACTTCAAAATTCTACATCATCATCAAACATTGGATTGTTTCAACAAATTTGAGGTTTTCTTGCCGTGCCACGCGGACTTTGCCACTCGGACTTATTACAAGCCGCAAATTTTTTCTTTGGACAAAATTAGAAACCACGGCAGCTATTCAAGAAATACGATACCTCGCGATAGGTTGACAAGGAATCATTGTATCAAAGCATGTTATTAGCAATGTAAATTCTGCGCTCAAATGAGGACGAAATGATAATTGAGCTTTGCATCAGGAAGACAATTACACATTCTTTCTCCGAGTCCAATTGAAGTGCTGGGAAGAAGGAAGGGGTGGGGGTTAACATTTTGACATCCATGGTGTCCCATGTAGACCTGGTCCAAGACAGAGTGTTCAACAACAACAACAATACATGTCGACATTTGCAGTGTCCTACATATTGTGTCCTTACTCGTGACAACGAGAAACTCCTGGCTGATCGCCGCTTCTTCTATCAGACAAAACAGGAAATAGTCTTTAAGATGCGGCCACATCTTCTCAATTGTTATGGCAATGCAATCTGGAATTGTATATGGTAGACTAATTTTTGGACAAGCAAGACAGATAGTTCGAAGTTTCGTCGTCAAAGGCCTAGCCCCAACTCAATCTTTCGGCCTTGTCACTGCATATTGTGGCTTTGCAAAACTCAACAGCAACCAGCCGAAGAAGAAGTTCTTGTACGGAGAAGACTCGTTTTTCATTGCAGAAAACAAATTTGCAAATGTCTTGGGTGCGTATAGCGTATTTTCCTGACTTTCCAAGCATTTCGAATGTAGGTTGCGTGTTGGACACAAGGTGGCAAAAACAAAAATCATCTTACTTGTGGTTGATATTTATCTCAGTGTTGCAGTTCTTGAGCTGCTGCATAAAAATCAGCTGTTGTCAACTCTAACTGTTTACGGAAGCAAAATTATTGTATCGAAGCGTTGCATTTGTTAAAGTGACTTCCATAAAGTTCTATGTGAAGGTTTCACACAGCGACCTTTTCCCACTGATTTATGTTGAATACACACTATTTTAACCTCAATGACATGATAGTTAAGGGTCATCTTGATTACAAGCCTAGGGTTTCCGCATGTATAAGCCATAGCGCTCTTATCGCAGCATATCTTCGCATACCTTCGCAATCTTCACATTGACATACATAAATTTATAGATGTGGATGCTTAAATTGTTGATATTGGGTTGTTATGCGTTAATTTATGTAGGTGTTGCAGATGGAGTTGGTGGATGGCGAGATTATGGAATTGATGCATCAAAGTTTTCAACTACTCTTATGAACAAATGTGAACGGTTTGTTGTGGATGGAGGACTAGCTCAAGCACCAACAGCTGCACAAGTTATTGGAGATGCATATGAAGAGCTGTCTTTGGATAAGCCAGCAAATTTTGGTAAGAACTGGAAATCATTTCTGAATACTATGTTGCTGTAGGAATGAATTTCAACTGTTTCTGCCAAACAATATTGACACCAGAAAACAATGCTGGTGGGGGCTAAAAAAATAAAAAAAAAGGTCATGGAGGTTATCAAAGTGCTGACAGTGCATAGTAATTTAGGTGACAATGGGGGGCTAAACAAAACCGTGGGGGCTAGTACCATCCCTTGTAACAAAGCAGTTTCCATATCATATATTTAGTACTCTGAAAAGTATTGTGTTCATGAATAAATATTAAATTTGGTTTGTGTGACCCATTGTGGTATCTGCTGGTTTTTGATCTGTAATACTCTTGATAGTCAGCTGTTAATTGATAGTCAGCAGGCCCCATGAAAATTTTAACTGTTCATCTGTAATCTCTAGCATGTCACCTGTAGTCTTATAATCCGTACATTATAGGCTCCTTGAAACCAGGCTGAAGGGCCACCTGTCCATTTCATTATGAAATGAAAAAATAATGAAAGTTGAAAGTATGGCCATTTATACTTTTGCATATATAAGAAGTACCTGTTAGATATGACACTTATGCTGGGCTATTGGCAAATAAGTAACTTTTAGCTTTCCAGCTGATAAATTGAACAAGCTTCATTAGTATGTGAACTTAGCCTCCTCCATCTAGTCATTTAAAGCCAAATGCAAGGCACACATTTGGTTATATTCAAGAAAAGCTACTTTAGGTTTTGTTTTCTTACTATTATTTTAGTACCTTTATGTACATTGTATATTCCTCTCAGCTTTTATTTTTAGTTGCAGAGTTTATTGAAAAACAATTACCCTAATTGAACTGAATCCAGAGTAAAGAATTTGAAAGTAACAATTAATAAAATTAAGTGTTTTCACCACGGCCTAAATCACTATTGGGTAGACGAAGGGTCTCCCAACTTTTCATCCTGAGGGCTGCATAACTATTAAACTACGGTGCTAATGCGGTTTTGGACCTTCGCGATGTCTACCATGTTGGCAATTACTAAACATGGAGTGTGTGTGTATGTAATCGTACCATATTTGGTCAGTTTCATAATGGCAGAAATGGAGGAGGTCCGAAACACATTAGCGCCTAAACTGCAAGTAGGGAACTAAGTACACACTCAATATCCATATGAAACTGAACAAAAATAATGCTTTCTATTCAAAAAAGGTCTCATAGGGCCACATGAAAAGATATCAAGGGCCACATCTGGCCCATGGGCTATAGTTTGGAGACCTCTAGGGTAGACAGTCAGCAATAAGCCATTGCACTCAGGTACCTCAGTCCATCAGCCTTCTGTATATGAGGGAAGCAATCTAAGTACTAGCCTTCTCACTCAATCATTGGCTGAAGTGAGTGATTACTGGGATCTGAACAGAATGGTCACCCTCAAATCCTTCACATAGGCTGCAAACTGTTAGTTCTCTATTACAGTAGTGTCCCATGTATCAGAAGCAACCTTTCAATTTCAGGTCTGACGTGTTCATTGTAAAAGGAGATATAAGCTTCAAATAAGGGGCAAATTTCTGATTAGAACAACCATGTTTTACCATAGTAGTACTTTGTCGACTGCTTGCTATAGTGCAATGTGAAAGAGGTTTACACAGCATTGATAAATTGTTATGCTTTCAAAGTGTTAAAATATAGAAAAGTTCTTCAATAAGAAGCAAGCATTCTTTCAAACCTTCCCCAGTTTCTTATAGAAGATGGTATAGCTTTGAAAACCATGATCTGTGTTTTTTAAACTTTGTTTCTTATATGCTTGACACTACTGTATCAAGAAATGTATCTTCACAAGCATTTTTTAGTTTATGAATTCGACTCCTTTACTGCCATTTTAGGTCTTCCATTTTACGTCAACTACTCTTTTCTTTAATCCAGTGTCAAGTAGCAATTAATTGAGTTATCTTCTTGGATATTATAGGCAGTAGTACAGCATGCGTGATTGTTTTTGACAAAGAGAACAGTACAGTGAATTCTGCAAACATTGGTGATTCTGGTTTTGCTATATTTCGTAAAGGCAAATTGTTACATAAATCAGTAGAGCAACAGCATTATTTTAACACTCCATACCAACTTGCTTGCCCACCTCCTGAACAAGAAGGAGCTGTGATTCAAGATAGGTTAGTATTCTTAAGAAATTTTTTTAGTTATTGCTGCTTATTCAGAGTTCATGTGTTCTGGAATATCAAGGAGAAGAGTATCAAAATTTAGGTAGGTCAAGGAGAGTCAGCAAAAGTCAAGGAATGTTTTTCAAAAAAGCATAATTTGTCAGAGAAAATCAAGGAAAACTGTTGAGCACATTTTGGGACAAGTTTCCATATACTCTAATTTCCCAAACATATTAATGTAGGCCACCAAGAACTGATGTCCTCACTCTGCTTACAACTTGTGTCATTTCTAAAGCCAAGATTGTTCCTGTTTTGCTCTGTCCAAGGCCAAGACTGTTAAAATTATTATCTCTGTTTAGTACCTACTTATTAGGGTCAAGTAAAATATAATAATTTTCACTTTGGGTCATTGAAAAAGTATTTTTTTTTACCAAGAAAGTAAGGAAAAGTCAGAAAATTGTTTTCATATAGATATGTATGAACCCTGTCATTTGGACTGTGATGGACACACTGTTAGACACACGTCTAGACTTAGACACAGGGAGGCAGTCATACATATACATATGCATGTCAGAGATCAGACACAAAAATATGATTATTGTTTTTAGTTTGCAAAACATGTTATGGATCTAACTTAATCCATCTTCAGTTGCTGAAATACTAAATTGTTTTAGTAGAATACACTAGTAAGTGTTGTAAAATCAATAGAAGATATAACAAAAAATGATTTCAATAATGAGGAGAGCAAAAATCATTGGAAGGGCTAGAATGTTGGGGAGATGATATAATGCTGAACTTGTTTGTTTAAGTTGGGTTTCTCCCACAAGATATGCCTTGCTTCCTTAACTTTAAGATGGTGATGTGATGTAGCTGTGTCTATAACTTTACAACAGCTGTCATTACAAGTGTCTTTGCAGATTCTGACTCCAGATATTCTGGGTAGGTCTGGACAGTGGTTTTCAGCCTTTTTCCTGAAGCAGAACCCTAAGGCAACACTCCGGTGGCTTGAGGAACCCCTGTTCATATATCTGCACAGGAGAATTAGAGACTACTGCTGATCATAGCATTTGTGCAACTTCTAGCAGAACCCTGGTTGAAAGCCACTGGGTCAGGAGTATGGAAAAACTCCAGAGTATGTGGATATCTGGATACTGGGAGGATCAACTTTTAAGACATAAAATGAAGTAGGGGTTGAATAATATAATTTATGCTGGACACTTTTGGATCTAAAAATTTCTTCAGCTTCCAGCAATGTTTTCATAATGTACAGTTTGTCCAGTAATGTTTTCATAACATAAAGTTTGTCAATTGATAAAAATTGAGTTAAAACAGTGGAACAGTGGCAGCAGTCTAACTATCATTGACTTGAGGTACTTAAGACAAAAATACTGCCAGCTAGTGAAATAGTTCTGGTGGTGGAAACTGCAGTCTCAAACAATTTTAGTAGTAAGTTGAAAACAAAAAAGAGAGACATTCTAGTAAAATTGTTACATAAAATCCAATACATGTCATACTTTGTGTGCCCTTCCTCTCATAGGAGGATTTTCCATGAATTTTATCAGATATTTGGAAGCGTTTGAGCATTTTAAAAATCATACTTGACAGAAAATTCAGTTACAGTGGAATCAGCATTCAAGAACCTGGAATAAGCAGTATAATTATTATGCAAAACTTTGGGACCATGGAAATAGTACATAGCTATCCTGTTGCCTCAGAAGGCCCCCCCCGGAGCTGCGAGCTAGGAGTGGCTCCAGTCGCAAACTGGCATAGCCAGTAGCCCGAGATTATACACCAGCTGATGAGGCAGCCTCCCAAAGCGCTACTAATGTGTTCGGGCCTCTGTACTATGTGGCAGCAGGCCTGCTGTCCACCTTTTCCAACGGTAGCCTCAGGCATAGCAAGGGATCAAATAAGCCCAACAGCTTCCCACTGTGACTAAGCACAGTAACCTTACCAACCAAAAAACCCAGAATCTCTATCCTAGTGCTGAAAGAGACAAGTCAGGGTTATTTGAAATCTCATAATATTATTTGATGCTGGATTATCTAGAGTGGGAGTGTCAAACTCATTTTGGCGCAGGTGCCACATGTGGCATAATATGATGTCATGCTGATTGGGTAGGTTGAAAGGATTCAGGAAGTGCTATGGCTTGGTAATAGTAACTTTCACATATGTAGCTTATCAGATGTTTCCTATATGGCACACTAGGCAATGGCAAAAACTGGCGGAACCAACATGTGCAACACCAGCTAGTACAGGCGACAAAAATATTGTTGATTTTCAGTTTATTCAACATTCCTTCAGAGGCTGCATTGAATGGATTCAGGAAGGGATTCAGGAAGGTGCTTGGAATACCCTGGTGGGCTATATGCTTGATATCCCAGATCTAGATTATACTGTACATGTATATATGCCCACATGGACATCCACATGAACACCTGCATGAACATTCATTTGTGCTCCATACACACTCCCTTAAACACATACACTAGCATGGTGCTGCCACCAAATCAAGGAATTCAGGGAAAATCAAGGGGAGGCAAGAGATTTTCCAGAAAATCAGAGAAAATGACAGAGCTTTTAAGTTTCTATTTGTTTCATTTCATAGCAGTGACTTTCTGCATTCTCAGCCATGCATCCAGTTGAGTGTGATAGTTGTCAAATTTTACACATTTTTATGTCATTCTATCCTATGCAGTCATTATAAAGCACAGTTCTGTTTTGTTATGAAACCAAACATGTGAACAGCCAAAAAAGCTCAATACTCTCTGAATCTCCTCTTCCATTCAACAAAATGGTAAATGGTAATTGAAGGATAGAAGAATATCAGGGAAAGACAGGGAAAAATTAGTAGCATTTGAATGAAAACATCAGGTAAAACCAGTGAATTTATTCCTGAAAAGGTAGTGGCAACCCTGTGGTATCATTGTCCCAATACATAACACCTCTATGTGGAAGAGGATTCATTGATTTGTTATGATATGTTTTAGAAACAAACAGACTGGGAAGGGGTGTTGGTTTACACAGTAGTGTTGCATATTGCAAGAGAGTTTCAAGGTTAGCCATTTTCATCAATGAACACAACCCTTTTTGAGGTAAACAATCACCCATTGATGTGCCGAGGCACCTGTGTTGGAGGGGGGCGATTTGGCCAACTGACCAACTATTGTTACTAGAAAAAGTTGCCACAGAAAGTACTGTACCCAACCCTCTTGCAGCATGGCTGACTCTTGATCAACTTTCTTTCTTACAAAGTTGAAAATATTGGGGGTGTGATGCCTCCCATCAGGACATCCCTGCAATCACCCTGGCAAGCTCACATATGTAATGATGTGCATGTTTGCAAAACTGCTTATCCTCTTGTATTTTATTTCAGCATTGAAGAAGCTGATATTTCAACAATTTCAGTTGAAGAGGGAGACATCATAGTGCTAGGAAGTGATGGCTTATTTGACAATTTGTCAATGCAACAAATTTCAAGGGAGGTCCATCACTTAAAGGTAAATTTCTTTCTGTAAAAGTAGAAGACTTCCTATCTCCAACTTCCTGTCTGTCTAACTAATTAATGATTGTTATCATCTTTTGTTTTCTGTTATGATTGCTTAGCCAGACCTCTTATTGCAGTAGCTTCTCCATGCAGTCAATAACTGATTTCTTAGCAGTTGTTATTGCCATAGTATATCCTCTTCATATTCCAAAATAGATTTTTGCAGTTATGTTTACCTATAGTATTGAAAATGGCATTGAGAGAATCAAACATGTGAGCTTATACACCACTATTAATGTATTAGGTTACATACTATAAGGAGGTTCAATCAGAAAGAAAGCACAAGCTGAAGCTGATATTATTTAAAACTGACCTTTTAAAGCCTCCCCCTATAAAATGGTGCACCAGAGTCCAGTGTATTTTCATTTTTAGTGGAAGAGCTGTCTAAATATGGCACTTATGCCAGGTGATCAGCATGTGTGGTAGGATGGCAGGTTTTGTCACCATTTTTGTCTGCCCTGTGTTTCCTTCAAGTCGGCAATTATTTGAGGGTAGACTTTATTTTTGCAATGGAAGTAAAGGAAAAATCATGGACTGTAATGAAAGCATGTACAAATTAGGGAATTTTGTAAATTGTACTTGTTTGAAAGCCATTTTGGGCAGCTTTTTTAAGATTTGAATTTCCCAACAATAAGAGTGACAGGGAATTTTATCAGTTTTTGTTAGGGAAACCAGGGAAAAATAAGGGAATTTTTATAAGCAAAACTACTAGTTACTGGACACTACTGCTCATTAAAATAGTATGATAATTACTACCAGGGCTTATTTTGTGGAAATTTTCCAAAACAACACTTTGCTATGGCATAGCTTGACCACACCTTACTTGAGCTTTTTTGGGGAGCACGCCCTTCATGCAATCCAAAATTTCATGTGGATCCTTTTATTGTTTGGCGTCATGTTGAAATATTTGTTGTACTGCTCTTGAAATTTACAAAGAGCATATACAAATCAAGGCACAAAAAATATTTCTGCAAAATAGTAAACATGTGATAGTGACCAAATTTTTAGATTTCCAAGATCACACTCAAGATTTCGAAGACCAAAAAGTGTGGCCAATACCACTCAAAAATAGGCCCTGAGTTTTATGCATTAAAGTATAAAACAGTACTACCAAATTATAGTAATTTGCTTGAAGTAACTGGATTTATTTGTTTTCTAGGATACTTCCAAAGAATCTCTACAATACTTAGCAAATTGCTTAGCTGGTAAAGCAAGGCGGCTTGCCTATGATCCAAATTACTTATCACCCTTTGCAATAAATGCGAAGAAAGTTGGCATTGATATTAAAGGGGGCAAACCTGATGACATAACTGTATTAATATCTGTAGTGTCTTGTAAAGCAGAGCCTTGAGTTTCATTTAGTGCTGTATGATGAAATGTGTGCCATTTTTGATGATTTTGTAAATAGCTATATAAATTGTGTATCATCATCCTTGAATAGTAGATCACTGCTTAAATGCATGTTTGGTGAGTGTTTAATATGGTAGTCTGCAATGTGCATGCTTTTCAAAACCTTTTGCGGTATCACGTGCATCTTATGGTTCTGTTCAATTCAGTTCACTGGGCTCGTGCAGGTCCTTGAACTCCATAAAAAGTGCTGGAATTTGAAATGTCATTTCAAGAGCACTTGAAACTCCTCGAAAATGAGAATTTTTCCTTGAAAATTCATCAAGCTCCTTTTGGGAATCTGTGAGTGTTTGCTGTTTTCTTGGTTCACAGCAATAAATAACACAAAAAATAATTTAAGAACATATCCAAAAGAAAGTTTAAAGAAAATCATACAAGAAAACTCGTGATATGCCAAGAAATGTCTCGATTTTGGTATTTTGAGCTTCCTGTGCATGCTTTATGAATGTTAACTTAGAGCTCCTTGAAAATCTTTATTTTAGCACTTGAAAACTCCTTGATTTTGCATATCAAAATCCTGCACGAACCCTTAATTCATATCTTTTGAGTTCTCTACATGAAATTTATAAATTTAGCAATACAAACAACTAGTTGAACTACTTACGGAAATAGTAGCGTTACAGAAAAAATAATACAGTGCACAAATACAAGGGAAATAAACTGTCTATAGGGAATTACTTAAAGGAGGAGCTCACTTAACAGCAGGGCTGTCTCAATGGGGGCGTGGGGCGTCACACACCTCGAAAAAGCTCTATCGGTAAAGCTTATATAGCGGGAATTACTTAATGGAGGACTTCTCTTAATAGGTAGAATAATCGAGGATTGTGAAGGGCCAAAATAGTCACTCACTTCCGAAAATTAGTTTACCCATTAGCAGAACAATGTTCACATACAGACTTTGATACATTACAAATGACGTATAGCATATAGGCTGGGTCCCATTCTTCTTTCAGCTTCCACAATCATACAGAGAGACCACATCAGGTTCCTTAGAAAAGTAACGCAACAAGGGTTTACTCTCCCACCGCATAAGAACTGTTTGATACACTTCAGCCTTCGATCATCATCATGATTGGTCGAAACTTCATTGACGGTGTCTAGTGATGAATATTTTGGAGGCAAGAGGTCTTCCGTTAACAACATCGCAATTTATCTGTTTCAAAAGACATTATCTCAAAGCTAAGATGTTCAAGATTCCCCTTTTATTATTCCTGCTACCTTTATATTTGTCTATGATAGTGGTAAAAACTTAGTCGAAAAAACGTATAAAACAGAAAATTTCTACTTTGATGAAGATTGCTTTTTTAAATGGAAACTTTTTAACCCAGTACTGATACAGTCTTAGAAAAACATTTTTAGTTTCAACGTTTGTGCTTGCACATTAGTGGAATGTGAAAAAGCACCATCCAGATTTGAAATGATGATAAATCTTAGTAAAAACCAACTGCTGGGGACCAGCTCACGTAACTTGCATAACATTCTGTTCACAGATAAATCGAATTTTCAATAAAACTACTAATGCTCTCAAAAAATTTCTTGTAAAACACTTTCTTATAAGATAATGTGTGTTCCTAAATTTCAGCAGATTTCGGCCTAATGAAGAAATGTGTAATCAGATTAAACAGCATTGCCCTTGGCTCCATACTCCCCATATCAGTTACTAGCGGGCTTTTAGCATACGTATCCTTAAGAGTGCTAGCTATTTCACATTTGAGTCATATGTAGGAATTCCCAATGCAGACAGTATAATTGAATCATCCTCAATCATCGTGAGTTAGCTTTCTTGCCATCGTGACATTAACTTTGTTTTCAATAATTCTTCTCACAATGCATTCAACCTTCTACTGTTAAACCATCAAAACAAATTTGAATTAGAAGAAAGACGCATTCGATGACATTTACGATACTAATTAGGATTGTTTTACCAGTTTTCCATTTGAGATTTTTCCATTGCCAGCTGCCAAAGTCATAGGCGATTAGAAATAAGTCCGATTCTAGCTTATTTCTTAATTCAGTGCTTTTCAAAAGAGTCTGCATGATCTCTTTAAATTAAGCTGGAGAACACAATAGCTATGTAGAAAAGATTGGTTCATCAAAGTTTTGACTGGAAACCATAACAATTAATTCGAAAAAATTCATCACATAACAGCTTTGAATGCAAATATTTATATCAACCTTCACAGTTTTATGCGTTGCTGCTGGGCCTCTGTTAACACTGTTACTAGTGGAGTATTTGTCCCAGTAGCCCCCATCCAGCCCCACTAGGAAGAAAACACATTGATATCTTGCCCCACTAGTTAGAGCCACTCATGTGTGTAATACACAGGCGTTGCTAGGATAATTGATCCAACAACTGAAGAGAGAGTTTGGAGCAGTTGCATCCAGAAACAGAATATTAATTCATATTGCAGATCCTGTATCAAAACAAAGTCTCTAAGAGATTGTAAGTCTATCAGAGCAGAGCAATAGGGGTAAGAGGATGTTCCTAGTCAGTTAAGTGTCCTCTTTTCACTCTTTAAAATGTTTTTTAGGTTTCCTAATGGCAGTCTAATGAGGTTTTAGAACATCTCTCTTGCAGGGGGACACTTTCCAATCCTTCACAAAATGTAGTTGTAAAATTTTTTCATGGTAGCAAGAGCCCAGACCCTCTTTCTCCAAAACTTCAACCATGAAAAGTATACTTTAGCACACAAACTTTGAAGTGCTGGAACAGAACCGTAAAGTGCAAGTTCACCTGCATATTCCAAAAGTAAAACTTGAATTATCCAAGAAAGAATTTCAATATGCTGGCATTAAGGCCTGGAATGATATTCCAAAAAATATAAGAGAACTGTTATCGCTAAGTGTGTTTAAAAACCATCTAAGAAGGCATTTGTTGAGCAATGAAAGCCAATTTATTCCCCCTCAAAAGAACGACTCACTGTAAGATCAGCAGTTTTACTTCTTTGTTATTTTAATTTTAACTTTGTGGGGGATCAAAATTTGAATGACGTATTTTCAATGGACCAGCAGGGGCAACACCTTGTTTTATCCACCACTTGGGGCTCAATAACCTTATACAGGAACTGGAAACCTAACAAGTCAATACTCGTAAGTATTGCAAAACTCAGTCAGTTTTTTCATTTTTGTCTCTCCGCAGGAGCAATAAGCCAAAGATCTATGGTGGTAAAAAATCACAGAACCTCATGACAAGATCTATTCACAAATAGTCAGACACGGCCTCTTTCTTCCGAGATAATTACAACATCTTCACCATCGATGTTTGTAAGTGCATTGTAATGAGAGCAGTCCTAATTGCCGAATTACGTCAATACACACAATGAAAGGACAATCTTCTATAGTACTTGAATTTTTCAAACACTAGTGTCCTAAATTTCGATTGCTTTAAAAACCGCAGTAAATTTGTATACAGTTGCAAAGTCCTTGTGGAGACAGGAAAAGATTTTCAATTGCAAATAGTAAGCTTTGAACCGGCTAGATAGAAAGAAAACAAAAATAGACACCCCCAGACAAAACAGGTTAACTATTTATCATTTGAGCGTCTTGTCTTTCAATTTCCTAATCAGTACTTGTGTATACTTTTACAAACGTACTTTTAATAATAATGAGCCATCAAAAATAGCACTGACGCTGTGCTATGGCGTGCCATCGGGGACGAAACTTTAAGGGTTGTATGGGTGGATGAGTCATTCCTTTACCTTGAACATTTGCTATTTCGCAGAACAAAAACGGCAGTACAATGTATTTTTGCCGAGCAACTTACTGGACACATGACCATTTGCTCAACTAGTGAAGGTAGTCCCATATACTTTCATACGTAGGGGAGTGCCTGTTCAAGAGGACACTTATCCTGAGCCATCGGCATCTAAGGTAGGGTGGCCAGTTCCTTTCCTAGCCGCTTTTATCTCCCCAGTTTGCCACCAGGTACCCATTTCCTGCTGGCTGGACAGTGATCGAGCATTCAGTAAGGGCATCAAGTCGGACTAGAACCGTAAACCTTCCGCATGGGAGACATGCGCTCTAACCACTATGCTACCTCGCCCTTATTTGATCAACTACTGTTGCTAAAGCAGTAAGGGTCACAGACAAAATTCTTGCACGGCAAAGCCTCTGGCACCTCCTAACATATATTTAATTTACATCCCTGTGAGGCATGGAATTACAAAAGCCTTCAAAATCCAACAAATAATGGGATGGAATTATATGTCGGAGAGTTCAGATTCCAGATCTTTATTTCTAAAATTAGTTTACATCAAGCCCATAGCCAAGTCTGTGTTTCAGGGGGTGGCAAAATTGTACTCGAGGATTCACGTGATACAAAACCCGAGAGCCTGAGAGCTTATTTCATACTTTATGTTGTCAGGATCAAATGGACATTGTGCGTGTAGGAAAAGATTGAACATTCTAGAATGCCACAAAGACCAAGGTTGAGCTCAACCAAAATCTCAGATCTCTCCTTAACTACGAAGATTAAGCAACAATAAAAAATCCCAAAAAATTCTCTGGGGTATCAAAATGCTGGCATCTTGTTGCCCGGGGGTGGCATTTGGCACACCATAGCTACGAGCCTGGTTTACACTCTTTTCTTTTTATAAGAATAGCTAATTTTTTTCTGAGCCTCAATATTCTTAAAAATTTTCGGTTTTGAGCCTCAGATTATTCTTAAATTATTCTTAAATTTTTCTTGCTCAACACAAGGTGTAAATTCGCCTTAAGATCAAAGAAACATATTAAATCATTTTTGATGTGTTGATTCACCATAAATTTCAACGAATTTTAAAACATATAGATATATATATAGCGTCAAAGTGACAAATGTTTTGTGTTGGGAGGAAGCTCTTAATTAAATTTGATTCGATTATCAAAATATTTTAGTTTTGATGAAGGTTGAGCCTGGCAATATTCTTAAATTATTCTTAAATTTTAGCAATTTTGAGCCTCAATATTCTTATAGACTTTATTCTTATAAAAAAAGAGTGTACATACAATCGACATGGCACATTGGTAATAGCAGACTAGGGTGAAGCTAAAGAACATTGTCTTTTGAAGCGAACAATCTGATCTTAAGTTTAACCGTTAAGTATATCTTTGAAAAGGAACGCTTTGCTTGAAGGCTACTAGTTTTCGACAGTAGGACCACCCGATTTTCTTCTGTATGTCTGTATTCATTAGTCATTTGTTTTTCTTTGCGTTTGATGCTTATTTTTGTGAAATCTCAAGGAGGCTTGCAGCCAACTATTAATCCCAGATTGCCAGTTTCTTGTTTTCAAAATCCTCAAACCTCTCACTAGTCAATATTTTGCTCCACGCTATCTGAATTCGGGTTTTATTTAATTGTAGTTTTGTCTGTTAGTTTGTTCCTTCATGTTCTTGTCCCCTGGGTAGACAAGTGTATTACTCCTAGGGGTATCGTCTGTGCAGTAGGGTAGTGTTAGCGTATGTTAAGTAAATTAATTATGTTTATAAATTTATGGAAGGCACAAAAAAAATTGAATACAAATAGTAGCAAAATAACTTTCTCTATGTCTACTTTTCCTTCATTGATTGCACTACAAATTATGTTTGAATAGGTATTTTCTAGACACTTTTTATAAAATGAGATGTATTCTGGCTGCAGACATGGTTACTTTGCTGCAAGAGGATAAGCTCTGCTTTTTATACTAAAGGGGCGAAATAGAAGTCCACGTCAAAAGGAATACGACTTGGGACACCGAAGATGCATTGAGGACAGTTATTAAAGCCAGTTCTGTAAACGACTTGTGCTCTGGTGGGTCATTATTTAAGTAAAAAAGCATCATAGACTCAATGCGTGGTCATAGGGAGTGGAAAATGGAAAAAAGTCTGTTTGTTGGCTAATTAGGGCTGTACATCCCACCGACAATGTTTGTTAGCTTCGCTCTTGTATGGACTATCAGTTTCATGGGGATGGCGTAGACCCCACAACTCAGTCAGGCTGCATCTAGAAGTTTTCTACACGGCTAATTGATTTCTAGAACCATGCGCTATTCGTAGAATTCAGGTGTTTGTCGTCCTTGGTTTGAGGCCCTAGCATCATTATTGTACAGCAATAAATATAATACTACGCTACCCTCTACTTAGTGCTTTGATGGGTACCAATAGAAACGAGACTTCACCAAAATAGTAGCTACTTCCTTCCAAACAGAAAGCCTTGAGATATAAAAGCACAATTTAGGCTCCTGTGCTGAAGCTGTATCGAGTAAAATGCTAAACTAGTAGTTTCATTTTTCTTTATTTGCTGATCTAGAGTTGTGTTCCATTCACAAATATTCCTACGAGTGTCTCGTTCTCTGATCTTTTTAAGTACTTTCAAGAGAATGAGCTACATAGCTTCAACCCTAACCAGTTAATGCCTAGGTTAGCTTTCTTCATGTGAACTGGGCGTTAAGTCCTTCTACAACATATATTGTTGCTCCCTTGAAAATTGAGAAGACAAATGTTGTAGCCTACACCAAAACGAAAAAGTATTTTGTGGTCTGAGAGCTACTTTACTTCCGTGGTGTTTTAGAAGTCTATGTTGTTGAAACCTTGAAAATAATTGTCTTGACGATACAAACTTCTCCATTTCATCTATTCGATTTTCTTTGACGAGTCCGCATCAAAAGCAGTTTTCTATTTAAACTACGTCGCTCATTTCAGTTAACATACTAGCTAAATTTGTGCAATTTGATCGTGGTGTCCTTCAAGAAAGTATACGGATACTCTCGAATTTGGTTGCGAATGCGTTGAGAGAGAAAATTGTTTACGAATTTTTAAGACAATTTGCACGAGAACCTGTGCATGAATTTTCGCTAAGCTTTTCTTGAAGCTTCTTCAGTCATTCAATACATTAATTCTTTAAAAAGTTCTACCTATCTTTTTGTAAACAACCGCTATGAATGTTTGTTGTCAAGATAGCGACAACCAATGCAAAAGACTTGGCATACATACAGGGATTGGAAATAGCGCTTTCTTGCAACAACGGAAAAAGCTATCTCAACACTCTCGCAACGTGAAGTGCCAAAAATTGCGTCAGTTGATATTAACTGACCTGTGCAAGGTGTCACATTTTAGCAAAAAATAAACACTGAACAAAGGACACTAAAATTTTGCAAAGATTCTGTGGTTTTCAACTTCTATTGTTTTTGCTAAATTAAGAAACCTGTGCGATACAAGCCTTGTACAACTGAACTAATTTCTACTGATACAATGTTCCGCACTTGACGTCGCGAGAGTTCTTGCTATTTTTGTAACTTTTAGAAATTTTTTCACCTTTTATTTTTTAAACGTTCTTTGCAGATTTGGAAAGCACCAGACTTTGGGCATTGAATGACATCTGAAGAGTTGCGATAGCTTTTTCCATTATTACAAGAAAGCACCATTTCCTAACCCTGTTTGTGCGCCAAGTTTTCTGTATTGATTGCTACTATCTTAGCAAAAAACCTTCATAGAGTTTGTTTACAAAGTGATAAGGTAGAATGTTTTCAATAATTAAAATATTGAAAGACTGAAGAAGCTTCAAGAAAAGTTTAACGAAAATTCATGCACAGGTTTTCGTGCAAATTGTCTTAAAAATTCGTAAACAATTTGCTCTCTTTATAGTATGTTGGTACTACATCACTTTACTACAGCACGAAAAGGTGGCAACATTCTTATGACATACTGGAAAAATTTTCATTAATAGGTCCTGATTGGCCACTCTTGGGGCGAATTAGACGAATCTTATCACATGTAACCGCATTTGGCTATATAGTTCGGCTAACTTTTATGTCTCTATCCGACGTTTCATACTCTGACGAGTTTCGGACGCAAAAAGCTTTTGGTATGTCAGAAGAATGTTGCCGCTTTTTCGTGATGTAATTTTCTCTCTCAACGCATTCGCAACCAAATTCGAAAATGTCATGATGCTTTCGTGAGGGCAGTGTAGAATTCATGTCTGGAGGAAATGTTGACGTAGACTTTATCTTCCACTTACGGAGAATGAGCAATTTGTGAATCTTTCA
>WIPJ01003882.1:511224-525912 GCA_018155075.1 Cassiopea andromeda | reverse complement strand
TGCGCTGCTAGATTAGAGATTAAAGAAGACTACAAACTACTTCAACAGGAGCAAACGAAGGGTTTAATCTTCCAGAGAGACTCAAGAAGATCTACACTGCCATTGCAATCTGCATTTCATCGGCGCAAAAAAACCCAAAAAGGAGACATGAAGTTGATTTTGCCGAGATAGTATAGAAGCAATTCAAAGACTTCTAGTACTCCCAGAAACAAGTTTTAGTTGACGGCAAGGCTTTAGCAGGTACCTTCAGTTCATACCTAACATATTCGTGTATTTTTGACTTGAATAATTCAATTGCAGAAAAGCTGTTAGACAGTCATACATGAAAGCCCAAACGAAGTTTGTTTGCCATTAACACATAAAAAATGCATATGCTGCGCGGTGGCATTTACCGAAAGCATGTTGTGCTGCGCAGCACTACATCAAGCGCTAAACGCTGGATGTGTTTTGCTGTTAAAGCAAACGGGATAGCATGGGAAGTTTCTATCTTCATGACTACAGTGGAGAAAGCAGTTTAAAGATTATTCATTGCGACAAGAAAGAGCTCCAATTAAGCTAAATTAATGTGGACTGTATTGATCATGGCTGTAAACTATGTTGATGATTTATTCCAAGATGTCATTGAGAGCTTTTGATAGAATATTAATGGAGAGCTATTGATCTGATTGTATTGGGTTGTTTAAAAAATTCAGTGATTCAATGTGTCACACGGACATTTGTTGCAGGTAGTATACAGTGCGTTTGTCTATCAAAAGTCTCGTTAGACAAAAAGTATCAGCGTGATTCTCGAAACTCCTGCTGAATTTATTAACAGAAATAAAGCAAGGCTAGCAGAATCAGAGAATTCTTTTTGAAGAGCTGCTTCTCAAGGAGTTTTTGAGATTGAAAGTCCGACACAAAGTAAGTATTTATGATATTTATGGAAGTGAAATACATAATTTCTGTTGCATTCTTGTCGCTGTTGACATCCAGTTGATATGGGAAACATGACAGCAAAGCATTAGGCCTACTAAGAATATTGTCAAAAGGTAACAAAACTAGTTTTGATGGGGAAACGGCCTTGATAGAAAGAGTTTTGATTGAGAAACATGAATTCTAGTGCCACTTTGAAGTTGTGTTTAAGGATTTGCAAAACGACTTGGCAATTGTATGGGAGATACATGAAAATTGCATGAAAATTGCATGATGATATATTTTACCTAACTTCTACATCATAAATACTTGGCAAAAACAGATCGTGTGCTCTGTAGAAGATTTAAGCAACTACATTTTCTCATTGTCAAAGTGCTATTACGATCTCAGGATCCATTTATTTCAAGCTTCCGATACAGCAAAAATTTCATTTAGAGCTACAAAGATACTTATGACAGCATCCATCAAATAGAAGGGAAACTAATGATCTCAACAGGGAATCTGACGCTCTCAACATTTGAAGTCAGAAATACTGAATGACTGCAAAATAACCGGCCACTTTTTGCATCAGTGATCTAGGCGGTTATTACCAAACATTTAACACATAAAATAAACCTTGTATTTGTACCTTAGCTCAATTTCTACTCATCAAATACAGCTGCTACTAATTTGAGACACCTGGCAATGCTATTTGACACACAGAAAAATTGAAACTTCTTCAATATTAATGCAGATTCAGCTTGAATAAATAATTCATTGAGCTGAGATCCTTCACATCAGTAATGTTAAATAAACCCAAAACGGTTATTTCACCATGGACACAAGTAAGAATCTTCCCCTAGGTGATTGAATAGTCGTTATGCTATAACTGCTTGCTCCTATCTGACACTGTCATGTCGCTAGCAATGACAACTTGTTACAAAGGACGCATGTTTGTGAATGTTCTTAAGAGCTTCTACTCAAGGTTACAATTAATTTTGCTCTTTTTACTCGTATGACTGCTACAGATTATGCTGTTTTTGGTTGATTGTATTTAAGTAAAGTCTTTCTTGCTCTACACGTTTTCTTTATAAGAAAAAAGTTTTAAAAAATGAGGCTCAAATGGTCAAAATCTTAAGAAAATCTTAAGGAAATAACGAGGCTCAATTTCCAAAATTAAGTGTTTTTATTGTCCAAAAATCAATATTTCATCATTATCGCATTCAAAATGTTAAAGATGGAATTCAAATTTAAGTATACGATATTAATAACGAAAGTGTAACCCATTTAAGCCAGTTTACTTTAGAAAAAGTTGAGAAAAATTTGAGAAAAGTTCAGGCTCAATTTCGGGAAAAGTGAAGAGAGTTGAGGCTCAGGCAAAATGATGGTTTTCTTATGAAAAACCTGTATTGCAAATAATAGTCTTAGTATATATTGCTGTTTAATGACCATGATAGACACAGCAAGTCAGTGTTTCTTTGTTGACTATGATTTAGTATAATATAATATGATATAGTATAATATTAAATAACATAAAATTTTCTATTATATGAAATACTATCCTTGACAAACGGATCAGGTCCCCAATATTTATTTATCCACAAAGATTTAAAAAATTATTCGTATAAACTGAGAAGTGATAATAATTTGCAGTTGCCAAAGTTATGACCATGAGATACGGTGCTGATAATACCATGTGCAGAGCTTACCTTTCACGGTCTTCTCTTCCAAAAGAAATGAAAAGTTCTAGCACTCAATCTGAGTTCAAGGAACATATAAAATTATGGAACTGGAATATTGTAACTTCAGATTATACTGAATGTAGGATTCTTGTATATAAAGATTTGTATTATATAATGAGATTCTGTTTAACATCTAATACTGCTTTTCTTCTTTTGCATGTAATATATTTAATTTGAAGTAGAAATTAGCCTAACATGCAATATTTTCTTAGAAGCCAACAGAAAAGAAATATACCATATCACATCATATCATATAGGCCTTCACCCAATTCGAATCCTTTTTGAGGCTATCAAAACACATCGCTGTAAAACCCTGTATGCTTCTAAGCTTACCTTATGTATCTGAGAGAGCACCCTAAATCAAATGAGTACCCCTTTAAACCAGAAAAGGGTTGCTGTTTTGGGAAACCATAATCCTTGCAGAGGTGCTCATTTGAGCATCTTTTTAAGAATTTATGAAAGGTAAAAACGAAAGACGAGTTGTTCAGTTATCTAATGTTGCCTTTTTACAAAATGGAATTTGGTAATGTTATATTTATAAATAGTAATTCGAAAATCGTATATTAAATAGCCTTAGGCCCCATTCACACTATACCGGATTCATCACCTATCGGATTACTTCCTATATCACATAGGCCCTCCATCCACACTATACGGGATGAATCCGATATGCTCCGTATCGCTTTTGCAGAGTGAAATCACTCCGCTGTGAAAGTGGTATATATCGGATTACTTTCGATATCGGATTACTTTTGACCTAGCGTGAATGCATGAATCCAATACATCGTCGCTCTGAAAAGCTCCTCTAAACAAAAGGCTTAGTGACGTGAATGAAACGGAATGGAGTAGTGTGAACAATGTAACATTTTGATATCGGATTCGGTCAAGAATGTGATACAAGCTGAATCCGATATAGTGTGAATGGGGCCTTAGCTTCGGACTTTTGCACAGAGTCCCATCACAACTGAGCAACCTCAAAAAACATCTGAAATTTATCTAGCCAGAGAATACCAGTTCTGTTTTGAATTATTATAGTAAGTGAAATGTATTCTTTTAAAGCAGTTGTTCTCTGTTGCTTTTTTGCAGCTGGAAAAAGCAGAGGAAAGATGCTGTTTTCAAAGGTAAATTCTCATTAACTTTTATCTATTGCACTTGCAAGAGATAAAAAAATCTAGATTAGATCTGGATAGGCAATCGATATTTAAACAAAAACTTAAAGCAGACCTTTGAAGTCGTTATAACCAAAGCCTCATCTCTCTAGATCGGTATCATCAGTTGTTTTGGAAACAAAAGCAGGTACGTTGTAATTGTTAATCACAGCAGCAAGAAAACAAACTGTGTGGAAAGAGTATTACTTTCAGGGCAGAAGTTTGAAAAAATTACTAACGATGCCAAGAAGCTTTGTATCTTTTTGAATTACTTTTAGTGTCCATTAATAATAGGGATCATTCACCCTTTACGTAATGTCTCTAAGGGGAGAGGGAGGGTACCTGAATCTGCAACGTTATTGTTTGATTTATATGGAGAGCTATAGTACCGAGCGTTACGAGAGAGGGAGGGGGTCTCCAAAACGGCAAATTTAGCGTTACGTCACGGATGCATGACCCCATACTGTTATCAACACTAAATTGCTAGATTTTGCAAGCAGGAAGTTCATAGTTCTATACGTATAAGCAAAGGAAATATACTGTCATTAGACAATAGATTTCAGCAACTAGATATTAACTGCTTGCCTTTATCATCCTATGCTGATGTAGCATTTGAGATGCTGGTAGCACTTCTCAAACTTAAGCATCTGTCATCCAAGTCTTTCAACAGATCGTTCGTTGCAGGGGCGGACTGGCAAAATTGTTCGGCCCGGGCACAGTGTGACTAAATCGGCCCATGATTTCTAAAAAGAGCAAATCAGCGGACAGATATATTTACAAAGGCTGTAATTTGCTGATAAATCCACAGTTTTAATGCTAGTTATTTCATATATCCATTGCGATAATAACAACACAATTTATTTACAGTTGGCTTGAAGAATAGCTTAAGCTTATAAACGCCAACTCTATGCTAGTTACAATGAATAACTAAAATGAACAGTATAAAATGAAAAAAGAAATATGCAAATGCGACAAGTACATTCAAATCCCTTCTAACTTTTAATTTTCATTTTTAATTTATTATCAGTTCTTGCAGCTTTATATTGATGTGGAAGTTGATTTCAAATTATGCTTCCATTAAATGAAAGTGACTCGTGTCCATGCTTTTTTGTCCTCGTGTTTGGAAGTTGGAGGAGATTGTTTATTCTTAAGCTATATGGAAGCACTTTTTTATTGAACAACTCCCACAGAAAGTAGGGGTTCTCTGAGGTCATACATCTGTGTACCTCTAGCATAAGATTTTGAATATTTGTTTCATGGATTGTCACTTTCTCATTTCTGTGTGGGAGCTCCTCAAAACTAGAATCAAGCCCCGATTGCGGACATTGTTGACTTTATTTGCCGTTTTTTCCAAACATCTATACGTGGGAAGTAATTAAGATTTGTCATTATGAACGAGTTATATAGTAGACTAGCCTTCTAGGGATTCAAGTACCTTACAACCCTTGAAAGAGCTTTAACCTTATTATTAGTCTTTTGGCCGATTATCTTGACATGCTCGTTAAATTTAAGTTTGGAGTCAATAATGATATCCATTAGTTTTACTGCATCCGGCATTTTTGACATCGCCATTAGATTCAATGCTTAACCCGTGGTCTTCTTTTAGCCCTAAGAAAATTAGCTGGAATTTTTCCGGGTTTGCAACCATCTCATGCTGTTTAAACCAATTCATTGCCATTCTCATGTCATTTTCAATACATTTGGTAATTTCATCCAAGATTTCAGAACATGCAAAAATCGTATTGTCATCAGCAAAGTTGCAAATCTGAGAGTGCTCAATAGCATAAAAGAAATCATTTATGAAGATGTTAAGCAGTAGGGGACCAAGTACAGATCCCTGTGGAACTCCTTTTGACAATGACTTCCAGGAACTAAAGCTAGTGCCTACAAAGTTCTCCATATTCAGATTTACAAGATTTTCTCCATTTAATTCAGCCGGATGGTCCATAGACAGGGACGGAAATCTTATTGCATTTACCCGAATGGTCCATAGAGTTCCGTCCCTGGTTTATAAAGTTACAAGACCTTTTCGTGCTGTAGTAAAGTAATGTAGTACTAACAAACTATTTAAGATCTACTTTAGAAGTTTATATTGTGCATAATCACACCTGGTCATCTGCCGATGGTCAGATGGTAAACATCTACCATAATTCAAATGCTAATGATCAAATAAGTTGACTGAAGATCAGGGATGTCGTGGAGGGAGCTCGGGGGGCTCAGCATCCTTTGTTGAAGTTATGAGAGGTTTTGGGGGCTGATCCCCCTTCATCGAACATCTCTTAGACTAGATAACTTCAGAACTATAATCTCTGCCAAAAGTCCTTGGAACACCAATTAATTAATGCACAATTTCTGATAAAAATGACTTTTTCATCCATGTCAAACGATTGAAATCCCCTCGAACCTAAAACATTGTTGAATTAAGTATTTATTTGTCAGACAAGGATCTGCAACCATAGCGACTTTTTTGTACCTGTCAACACTGTATATAACAACATTGTATTGAGGGGAAGAGGGGGATACAACTAAATGAGCAGCAGAAATAATGCAAGTGCTCCAAGACTCTTCATTGAGCATCTCTAAGACTAGATAAGTTCAGAACTATGCGTTTGCCAAAGGAGAAAAGAAAAGTACGCTTCTACTAATAGAAAAACAATGCTACAACCCCATACTTGCTTTCTCCTTCTTTTAATACTTTCATATACACAGATTTGATGTTGTAGGTGGAAATCGCAGCTTTTTGATGAATTATAGAATAAGAACGACGACAAAACGAGTCCATATTTTTCTTGATTTTAGCACTATTGACCATTGATTCGGTCTTTCTATTGTTCTCTTTTATAGTCCGCCCTGTGTTGTTTATCATTTCCTATTTTTGTCCTATATAGTGTTCCCTTCTATGTTCATTCTCACTTTGTGCTTCCTTCCACGTTGTTTGTTACCACATACTCATTGATCTATCTTATGGTATATATTTGCGCCCACTTATATCATCCTCATACTGAAGATGATGGCTCAAGCATGAATCGAAACGGTCACGTCCTGCCTTTTAAGTCCCATCGTTTAAGTTACACCGTTTAGTTTGTTAAATTGGAATAGTTATATTCATTGTACAGTTACCCGCCCCTCCACCCTGTTACTGTTCTATGACGACGCTACTGCTGTAAATGGCACCAGCAGTCAAGTGGTCCATCTAGCCAAATACTGAATAAATATAGAGACACTGCTGGTGATACATCAAACCATTTTTATTTCTCGGCTTTATTTTCAATCACCTTGCAAATATTTTTAGCAGACAACAATTGTCCTAATGCATAAAAAATTCATCCCTAATTATGATTTCTTGAATCTACCAAACTTTGTTCTTAAATAACATCTAATCTTACTGGGAGTCATCTTTTGTCTATTAAGGTTATGAGGCGTGGTTTCGAAGTCATAAACGATTCCTCAATAGAAACATGACTGGTGTTCATGTCATCATGAAAAGGGTTGCTGTCATACAGTGCTCTTTGTTGACCCAACTATTTGCTAAATAAAAAATGCAATCACATCTGCTCTTTCCCTCAGCATTTTGAGTGAGATGAATTGCAATGCTTTCGTGCAATCATACATGGCATGTGTAGGATGATCTTACGTGCATAATCTGCCAACTAGAGTGACTTGTTTTTTTATCATTAGCAGGCAACTAGCCCAGGGCCGATTTAAGGAATATGCTATGATACAGCTTGACTACATCCTATTGCATCCTTTTTGGGGACAACGCCCTTCAAGCAATCCAAAATTCTATGTGGAAGCCTTACGTTTTTGATGCCATATTGAAACACACGTCGAACTGTTCTTGAAATCTGCAGAGAGCATATGCAGACCAGAAAGCAGAAAGATTTCAGGAATAAGGACACGAAAGAAGAAGCACATGAAAGCGGGAAAATTATCCGCCCTTTAAATTTCCAAGACCACACTCAAGATTTCCAAGACCACAAATGTGGCCAAGATTACTCTGAAAAAGGTCCTGAAATAGCCAAGCTTTGAAATGCTCCGACCAACCCAAATCATTAGAATGATTGCTTTTGAAGTTGCGCAATGTCGTCATAATTCAAGAAATATATAGGAGACCAATTAGTCAAAGCACTAGAATGTTTATTGCACTAAAAAGAGCCGTTTGACAGCACCCAAAGCCACAGTGTTAAAATTAGTGTCATGTTAATCAAATTTAATGAACGCTTGGTTTCTCATTTTAGCATTTTAGATCACATACATTGTATGTTATTTCAAAAGCATGCTTTTTTGAACAGAGAAGTGACCTTGGCAGTCGTTAATCAACTCCCAACCTTTCAGAAATATTGAGTAAAGTTTACAGCAAAGTATTAATTTAGTTGAAAAAGCAGCAGAAAACTCACAAAGGAATCGCTACTTTGACAACAAATCAAATAAAAAACTGGTTTTGTTAAACAAAGGTATTCATTATGATCGTTATCATTCGAGCTTGTGGTTTGTTCAAAAATACCTCATCAATATTAACGATCCTCGCAATTGAGAATTCCCTGGCATACTGCAGTGCGCAAATTGGATTGCCACCTCATCACGCTTCATCACGTTTGATACATTGCTAATTTCGAAGCACCGTTGTATCAGTCGATCATAGTGGCTTAGTAGATTTATTTAGTAATAGCTTTTGAGATACACGGTCTTTTTATAAGAACGTGGTTTATAAGAAAGTAGTAATCAGCTGCTCAAAAAGTTAAGAATGCTCAGACTGAGCTTTCGAGACTTAAGAAAATTTTTTAGCGTTGATGTATTGAAAGTTCGATTTATCTGTGTACAAAATACCTTGTATCTGATGTTAGCTATCCTCTAACAGTTAACTTCTGTTGTTTACTAAGATCTGTCATCATTTCAAGTGTACATGGAGCTTTTTCACTTTCCATGAACGTGTGTTTGCAAGAACTTAATTTTGAAAAGGCCCAAATAAAACGACTATGAAGAAAAAGAATACATCTTCAAGCTCGCCAAAAACCAACCTACTTTATCTCTTAAACAACTCAAAAGCTTTTACATGTCCTTTCTTTAGCGAACAATAACGAGAAAAATATCCTGTTACTTAACAAAGAAAAACGTCCCTCTTTAATCGATAAGGAACTCAACAACCAATGAGACTCTCGTGTTCATAAATAACAATAACTGTATTGTTCCTCCTACACAATGCGCATGAGAAAAACATTGGCACTCAAAACTTTGTGCTAAGAAAGCCTTATAAAAGTTTTGATACTTGAATCGTGAAAAAGTTAAGAAAGTTTCAGTACTGACCCAAAAAAGACTTTCAAATCAAGATAAGCACTGACTACTTTTTTCTAAGCTACAATATGTTAAAGCTACAGTCGATTCTTCAACCACAACAAATAAAATATTAGACTAGTAAAAGGATTTAAAACTCTCCCAGTGACAACTTCATTCGCCTATAAAGTTGCCTGAGCAGATACATAGAAATCCACCCAGGAATATAGTAATTACCACAGCAAAATTTCAGAGTTTATTGATTTCGAGAAAACTTTTATGATAAGTATCAACATCTATGTATAACGTTTATGATATATTAAATGGATTGATGTTTAACTTGGCCATGAGCGCCCAGAAATGCATTGCTGTTAAACTGCTGAAATTGCTAAATTTATACATTAGGCAATGTATCAATGTTCATATAACTATTCATACTAATATCAATACACGCGGAAAATCATGGAGAATCTGAATATAGTCAATTACCATGACCTAATAAGATTGAGGTCAGCCTATGACAACGGCACCAGTCTTGTCAAAAGTTTACCATTAAAATTTTTATAATTAATAAACTTTCAAATTCAGAAAAGACAAGTTAAATGACTCTCTTTTCCTACACGTTGGGTCAGTCATATTCATGTAGATTCCCAGTTATCTCCTAATGTTATTCACATTTTCCAACGACATAAATCCTTTCTTTGCTTAAAGCGCGAAGGAATATGTAAATGAATCTCAAAGTCAACCGCGGTTCAATTCTCTCCTGTAGCAGAATTTTGCCTTTGTCAAAGCCTTTTCCAGCCAATCACTGACCAAAGTAGATTCTCATTTATCTATTCCTGGACTAATGGCATTGCTTTCTTTGCTATCTGCTAACTCTTCCATCAGGTCAGTGTTTTAATCAAAATTGTTGATGTGAAGTTTATTGATCAGTAAACAATCAAAGATTTTATCTACACATTTTTACGTTGATGACATCTTTCTGATCAGGAGGATTGTGAGCACAGCTGAAAGGAGCATGAATGAATGGCGAATCTGTGCACTCCACTGTGAGTCCAGATCTAAGAAAATAATCAAGCCAAAACTCTGTTCATCTAGTCGTTTGAATTGCTATAGTTGGTAGTTTGCAATTTGCAACTAGCGCACCTTAGCGTTTGCCTATATAATAACACACTGTGCGACAAGAATCCTCTTTCTTACTTCTCGTATTGTGCAACAGAACCTTCATTGCTTATCCAGGACAACCGTGCAAGAGCTCCCAGCATGCTCGCATCTAAAACAGTAATGGAAAGAGCGAGCTTTTCTACTGACAAAAACGATAGTAGAGCTTTGTATCATACATGGATGCTGACTATACACGATATTTAAATAACGGTGTATGATCGAATTATGTAGTTAAACAATAAAATAATTGTTAAAATTGGTGATCAGTTTGTGAAAGTGATTGCAGGCAATTTGGAGCCTCCTTTGCATTTTGATTGATGCTTTAAAAACCATTATTGCATCTACACAACATCTGCAGTGTTCTTTGTCGCTTTCTTTGTCAATGACAAAACAGACGAACAAAATAGTAGGGAGGTGTATAGATCTAAAACAGTTTAGCCATTCCACTACTATTGACTGGGGATCGTACAGTTTGCACGAAGTAAGTAGCTTCATCTACTATCTTTTACTGTTCTAATGAGGTAGCAATATGTACCCTTAACTAGCAATCACGCGTACCGTGTTCGAGCCCCCTCCGATGCGTTTTGCTAATCTGCATAACATCTCTTTCAGAGATAGCTTTCTTTCAGAGTAACTGCACTGTGGCTTGGGTTACAGACAGGCTAGCTAGCGTAATGCTACTTGTAACTCTCGCATCAATCTAAATTCGGTTGACAGCTAGCGGATAAAAAATAGTCCCAGGAAATTAAGCGTCCGTTACTTTATTTATCAACTTAGCTATTTGCTTGCTTGCGTATGTAAACATCGAGGAAGTCTTGCTTAAATTGGTAAAGATGCATTTTGAATTACTTTGTTTATCTTGTCACATCATATTATGGACTGACAGTTTGCAATTGCATGCAGATACAATTGCATCTATCATAGAGATAATGCTGATGCAATGGGCGTGGTATGTCAATACCTAGTGGTGCTACTGCTTACATTAATGACTGAGAGATTTTTGCTGTATTCTTCTGAAAGAACAGAGAGCAAAATTTCATATGAATAGTAGCAACTTTTTCCTCCTTGTCTTCAATACAAGCATTTGAAATTCTGCTAGATGGTAAGCATTCGCTAAATTATGCAAAATTTTTAATAGCCAGGCAAGCTATGTTTTCCCACTTTGCTTTTGCTTCATGAAAATCCCAATGTTTCGGGCAAAAATATCGTGCTTACCATGATCGTTCAGAAGTTCTCTAGGATGCAGGATGATGCCGTTTAAATTGCATTATGCCAGCAGCCGTAGACGGAAGAATCTATGATTCTTGATTAATTAGTGTAGATATTAGATTATCTGGTACTATTAACTACAATCCTTAAATTAATTTGTATCCTGCATTGAAAAAATGCCATTCACAGATTCTGCGAAAATTTTACTTAATCAAGTTTTCTTTATAAGAAACTATCATTTTGTCTGAGCCTCCATTTTCCTAAATTTTCCCGAAAATTAACCTGAGATTTTCTAAACATTTTCTTAACTTTTACCGAAACAAACTAGCTAAAATGGGCTATACTTTCCTTTTCTTTCTTTTATGCTCGAATATGAATTCCATGTTTAACATTCTGAATGTAGTAATGATATGATATTTATTTTTGGCCAATAAAAACAATTAATAGGAAAATTGAGCCTTGTGATTTTCTTTTAAAAAACGTTTAACTTAAAACATCTCGATGGTATGGCAGATCATAAATTTCTAAGATTGAGACAGCTGACTGGTGTAGTTTGTATTAGTCTACACCAGTCAACTGTTACAGACTTAGAAATTTATGATCTGTCGGCTCATTCCCGTTCAATGAGCTGTTAAAAACTCTTTCTTGGTTTTCAATCTATACAAACCGCATTGGTAAAAGCAGCGTAGTGCTAGACTGTAAAATTATTATCCTACCAAAAAGTTTGTTAATCAGAATCGAAATTCATCGAAAATATGCAAATAACTATGCTCGCAAATCAAATAAGGAAAATGCAATTGTACTTTCTCAATAAAACTGTGAAGAACACCATTTAAAGTAAATGAGACATTGAATATTTTATAGCGCTTCATTATGAGACCAGATAAGAATTGCTGGTTTCAGATTTACTAAGCTTCATTTTGCTCATATTTTGCTTTCAAAATGTTTGTAAATATTTCATGGCTAGAACTCCAAGGAATGTGATCAGCTTGAAGCCGCTTGTGCAGCATCTCGCTAGAGCACTATTCCACTTCACCACGGCACCAACAAGCCAAATTTTCACACCAAGATAGAGTAAATGGAACAATACGATTTTTCAATTAACGTTATTTCTTACAAACAAAACATCACCGAAGAATTATCCGAGCTAATACAAGACAGGTTGTCAAACATCTTGTACGTTGATGACTTTATTCAGATTGGAAGCCAAAATCCCTCTTCATGTTGAATTCTATACCCGTAGAACTTTGAAACTCAATGCTTATCAGAACTTAAAGCCTATCATCTCCTAGCGTTGATAGAGAATACAGTAGAAACCCGCATAAAATAACTTAGGTATTCCCTGAGCAGCCTGAACAGGTTCTTAAGTAATGAGTCGGTATTCTCTATTCCAGTCTGTTAGGTTGTTACCAAGGTTCTTACATACAGCACATGCTGTGCATGCATTTACATTGTTTTCAGCACAAGAGTTCTTGACGATTCTTGAAAACATTTCCAAGTCAGAGTTCTTGTTTAATGATCTTACCATATGTTGTGCAACTTGAAAAGCACAGATAGCCTATGACAATTTCTACTCATGAAATTTTAGATCAAACAGCATGAAATCCATTATATAAGCACCATCCCCATTCAGCCTTTTTAGGGATCTTATTTAGGGCAAGCAATGAAATTTCAGCCTCAAGGCTCTAACAAAAATAGGCATTTTTTATATGGGATTCTACTGCATTCTGCCTTCTTTACCCTTTAGAATTCAAGACTGAACATGTTTAATCAATAATTTTGCCAACATTGTCGAAGTCTCATGCCTTTACGTATTTTGAAACGTGCAATTTTAGATACCAGGAACCTCCCTCAATGTGGCGTAAGATTTCTTTGTTTGTAGAAGCCATTCAATCAGCAAGCAGAATTTTGACTGTCACTGTGCTACCAACAATAGAATAATCTAAGTTAGAAGAGTCAGTTTTTTGTGAAAATGATCTTCAAATTAATTTAAAGAGCATTATTATGAAAATATTTTGATATTCTAAAAGCTCGAAATTCCATAGCTTATAACCATCAGGCCATAGTTTTCTGAAGACACAAAATTCCACGAGTTAAGCATTGCCTTGATTACATAATGGCCTCTAAGATAACAGAAGTGTTTAAATTTGTTTAGCATTTTATCTTCAAACACAACAGGACTCGCTCTATTCTTAATCGTATTCAATTGCTTGACGGCCCAAAACTGCTGGTAGTCTTCAAAAATTGACTTTTTCATTGCACCATTTCAGCATTTAAGCTTAATTATTTCTGTTTCAACACTGTCAGAGTCATTTTCTGATAATCTAGTTCATGATTAATAATGCATTTGATAATAAACTCAGTCAGTGGCAAATGTTTCGTGACGAGAGGTGATGAGCTCTGATCACAAAGGGCTGTTTATTGCAATTATAGTTTGGTTTACAATTGAAAGAGATTGATGACAATGATAAGTGACAAGAATTCGTGATAAGTATAGGCCCCCTGTTTGACATGACTCAGTGTATTGAAGATGCAACTCTAAATTTCACAGCGTGGACCAATGCACCTGTGCCTCCCAAATCGCAGCACACTTGAAGGTCAAAATCCCTGAAGGGTGAACTCTGTGTGACCTAAACTTTACAGTGGATAGTAATTTGCTTTCCTAGCTACAAAAGATTAATCAACAGAGACATAATTAGAGATGCTTCGGCATTCGGAATGAGCTGTTTGGCCTGTTTCCAGTGATAGAAAAGTGATAAGATCATTCATATGAGCAATTCGACGTACTTTATTGGCGTTATTACATCTATGTTTGCAAAAGCAAACCAACATTGAAAATTTTTGTCAATGCAGCAACAATTCACAACAATGCTCTACAACATATTCATCACTTCAAAAATAAAAACAATGTTGATTAAGGAAATAATACAAGCACATTTTAAGTAGAAGAAAATTCTACAAGTTTCACAAAGCCTGTGATAATTCCACTCAAAATTTTTTCATATCATACATGCTTGAAAAGTGAACTGAGTGCTTCAACACTCGGGTTTAATTGAATGTGTGGAAGCACACATTTCACAGCTGCTTTTGTAAGAAAATAAAAGTTCTCTAGTTTTTGGCATCATTCCAAAACTATATGACGGAAAAAATTGCCCACCCCCTAAATAATGGCTTGTTACACTCGATTTGATACCCCCTCTTTGTTACTTAACATTCTGAGATGAGACCCCCCCCCAACACTAGCATCTATTTATGCGCATAAA
>WIPJ01003882.1:462014-510968 GCA_018155075.1 Cassiopea andromeda | reverse complement strand
GCTACCAACAATAGAATAATCTAAGTTATAAGAGTCAGTTTTTTGTGAAAATGATCTTCAAATTAATTTAAAGAGCATTATTATGAAAATATTTTGATATTCTAAAAGCTCGAAATTCCATAGCTTATAACCATCAGGCCATAGTTTTCTGAAGACACAAAATTCCACGAGTTAAGCATTCCCTTGATTACATAATGGCCTCTAAGATAACAGAAGTGTTTAAATTTGTTTAGCATTTTATCTTCAAACACAACAGGACTCGCTCTATTCTTAATCGTATTCAATTGCTATGACGGCCCAAAACTGCTGGTTGTCTTCAAAGATTGACTTTCTCATTGCACCATTTCAGCATTCAAGTATAATTATTTCTGTTTCAACACTGTCAGAGTCATTTTCTGATAATCTAGTCCATGATTAATAATGCATTTGATAAGAAACTCATTCAGTGGCAAATGTTTCGTGACGAGAGGTGATGAGCTCTGATCACAAAGGGCTGTTTATTGCAATTAGAGTTTGGTTTACAATTGAAAAAGATTGATGACAATGATAAGTGACAAGAATTCGTGATAAGTATAGGCCCCCTGTTTGACATGACTCAGTGTATTGAAGATGCAACTCTAAATTTCACAGCGTGGACCAACGCACCTGTGCCTCCCAAATCGCAGCACACTTGAAGGTCAAAATCCCTGACGGGTGAACTCTATGTGACCTAAACTTTACAGTGGATAGTAATTTGCTTTCAAGGCTATAAAAGATTAATCAACAGAGACATAATTAGAGATGCTTCGGCATTCGGAATGAGCTGTTTGGCCTGTTTCCAGTGATGGAAAAGTGATAAGATCATTCTTATGAGCAATTCGATGTACATTATTGACCTCATTACATCTATGTTTGCAAAATCAAACCAACATTGAAATTGTTGTCAATGCAGCAACAATTCACAACAATGCTGTACGACATATTCATCACTTCAAAAATAAAAGCAATGTTGATTAAGGAAATAATGCAAGCACATTTTAAGTAGAAGAAAATTCTACAAGTTTCACAAAGCCTGTGATAATTCCACTCAAAATTTTTTCATATCATACATGCTTGAAAAGTGAACTGAGTGCTTCAACACTCGGGTTTAATTGAATGTGTGGAAGCACACATTTCACAGCTGCTTTTGAAAGAAAATAAAAGTTCTCTAGTTTTTGGCATCATTCCAAAACTATATGACGGAAAAAATTGCCCACCCCCTAAATCATTGGTTCCCAACCTTTTTTATATCGCGGCACGCTATTGAGTTCTTAAAATTTTCGCGGCACACCTATCACAAAACATGAACATTTTCTACTCATAAAGCCATTTTGCTATAAAATAATAAAAAACAAAGAAGATAAGATAAAAGGAATTTTATTCATGTAAATACAACATACCGTATCTAGTAACAGGTATAGAATAAGAATAGTGAAGGTCAGTGGGACTGTTGTGCCTGGTGCTTCTTTACTACTGCTGCAATTTGTGGTCGAATGTGAGAGAGACATACTCTTAACTCTTCTTCTCTGTTTTTAAGTCTTTCACGTTTTTTGTTCTTAATATTTGGAATCACTTGAATTAAATTCAAAAATGAAATCTCTTCGCGGCACACCAATAATCATTCGGCGGCACACTAATGTGCCGCGGCACGGCGGTTGGGAACCACTGCCCTAAATAATGGCTTGTCACACTCGATTTGATACCCCCTCTTTGTTACTTAACATTCTGAGACGAGACCCCCCCCAACACTAGCATCTATTTATGCGCATAAATTAATTGACACAGTATAGCAAAAGACAATAGCTTAAAATAACTGACATTAAAGAATAATTAGGAATAGTGCAAGATTGAAGTTCGATGAAGTCTTGAGCTCTTGTTTATTTGAGCATTTTTTGGAAGCACTCATCATGATGTTACGTAATGAAAGTGATTAGCACTCCACCCCATATGTTTGTCACAGTTTGCCACAAAAATTGTGCATACCCACCCATCCTATCTCGTTGCGTACTTTTTAAATGACCCTCTTGAGCTTAAATTGCCATTTGCTTTTCTGTGGATACTAGCTGTTTTCATAACATCACATCAGCCTATTAAATTTTAACTGCCTTGAAATAAAACAGAAGTTTTCAAGGCCACCGTAGATAACAAAGTTTACTTGGAAATCAAAATTAGCGCATGCTCCGCAACACCTTGTCAGTGACGCATCATTTTATAAGCTTAGCTCATCACAGATGTCAGCTTATAGCTAATGTTGTTGCTGGTCTGTCTCCTTTGTGCATTGAACATTCAGCATCCTACTATGACGTTACTGATTAATTATCTAAAATTTCTGAATGCATCCCAGTTGTATAAATCCAATAGAATCCTAATTAAAGGCCTTTTCACTCATAATCTAATAAACAATGAAAGTAAAATTGTTTTGTACAAGTTTTGTAAGTTGATGCTCGCCATGACATGCAATGAAATCATCGATGTAAAATAAAATCTGAGCATCGGCGATGGCATGGGGGAGCTGTCCAAGCCTTAGGGTTAATAAAAAGGAAATTCATTTTTAGGAAGTCACGAAATAAGACATATTGCTTTATTACATTGAATGTATGGTATACATTACACCGGAGTGATGGCCCAGTGGTAGAGCGTCCGCCTCACATCCGGTAGGTCGTGGGTTCGAGCGCTGGCCGAGTCATACCAAAGACTTTTAAAATGGTGCTCACTGCCTTCTCGTCTGGCGCTCGACATATGAGAATGGAGTGGGAAAGTAATGCTTGCGGACTACCAGTGGACCAGCTCCCTGCTGTAGCTTTCACTGCATTCGCAGATGTGTAGCCTAGGGCTATAGAAACGGAGATAGGCGCCGCCCTATGCGCCATTGGGCGTGGGAAAGGACTATGGTACACTTAAATTAACGCCATCTTCGGTTCGGTTACGTGACTTATTGATCTATTAGCTTGAGCACAGTGTTACGATTTGTGACATTAATTTGTACACACTTTGCAAAATACCTATAACCTCTTAAACCAGAACCATGAATCTTTTTTTACCTAAATGTTATCTCTCCCAATATACCTTAGAATTGCTGAGGTACATGCTTTCTAATCCCATTAGTCATACTTACTTCAGATTTTCCTATTCATCATTGTTACCTCAGATTTGTCAACGAATTTTGTTTCACTTCGCAACTACCATCTATTGAGATACAAATTTATTAATCATATCGTTATAACTTGACTCCTTCTCCTACCTCTTCATCTAGTCCTAAAATAAATTCCTATATAATGCAAAATAGCAGAGTTTGAATGTCTACTGAAAGAAAATAAGAGTATCTTCTGTAAATCTTTTTTGCTAAAAGTCAAGGTAGAAATATTTTCATATGAGCTGTTAAGTGAGAAGCTTCTTTCAATCAACAATCTCTCCTAATTCTAAACAATCATTTAATCCCATGCCTTTTTGAGACACTTCATCTCAGCTTTCATTACATATTATTCTCCTACATACTCATCCTAGTGATTATTATCTATGCTTTCTTGCTTTCCTTCTTTCAAATACACGAAGACTGCTATATCTACTCAAAAAATGTATACATGAAACACTTTTATAAGAATGAAGATTATAAGAGTATAAAGACTCAGAATGACTAAAGTTTAAGAATAACTTAAGAATAATGCAAGGCTCAAGCTTCATCAAAACTTTGAATCTTTGTGCATTCGAGTTACAGTGCTGTTTGTAGATTAACGTTTCCACTATCGATGTAATATTGATCATTCTGTTCCTCCTTTCATTTGCCTTATGATGAAGCAAGACTGAAAAAGATTTCAATACATTCCTTTCCATGTTAGAAGAAGATACACCATTCACGGATAAGAATAATTTATGAATAATATTAGGCTCAAACCTTGAAGAACTTAAGAATATAGACGAGACTCGACAAAAAGTTATGTATTCTCCTAAAAAAAGTTTGCATTCTTTTCAAAACAATGACGTTAACTAGTGTAAATATAGAGGGATCAAAGTTAGTATAGACGAGCTCTTACTACTAGGAAACAAGGCATTGAATCACATTGTTAAAGACATCTTTTCTTCAACAGTTGTAAACTCTAACTTATAGCTTTATAAACTTTATCATACCCTTGTCATATTCTACTACCATTCAACCAAAGATTTACATGCCTTCTACATCCCTCAAGTGGGATGGGCTTTGCATCTATAAACGACATCATTCATCATCATCATTATCATCGTCATCATCATCATTCAATTCATCTTTATTGCCGTTAATAGGAGGCACTGCGAAAGACAACCTGCAGCGTTAAACTACTTCGCCATAACGAAATGAATGAAAATAGAAGTTTTGTTGATTATAGGCCTTTCTGTTGTAATCTGATTTCTCCTGAGGTTATTTCAACAGACTTCTGTTTTTAATCATGTATTGAATGCAGAAAGCAGCTTGGAACCGGATAGCTGGCAGCTGCAGTAGAACTTTGTCACGCATGCTAAGAAAAACCGCAGTTTGAATGAATACCCTGCAGGCAGACCATCTAATTATGCTCGTTTTAGCATGCCTAGTCAGCCACCTCGCCAAAACACAGGAAATAGCTGAACCAAAAGCTAAACAATAACGTCTTTCTGCAATGTGCTTGCTGCAATGTGCTTGCTGCATCAACTTTATTACCACCAACTACTCCAAAGTGTTCATACAAATGTTAATCGTCAGTATTTAATGACAAGCAACGTATTTTTTAAAGTAAGTCAAAATGTTTTATTGTAGCGAAGAAGCTAGTAAGTAAACAAGAAATATGCTTCGGAAACTGGTAGCAAAGAAGCAGGAAGATGGCGCCATCAAATCAGAGTTGCTACCTCTAACAAAGGTAGAGATGGATGATAATAATGTTGGCAATACCAATGGGAATGGCGTCGGTAACAACAACAACCATCCTCTATCTTCTCAAGGACTCTCTCATCAACCAAACAACCCTCAGGCAACTACAAGCAATGGAGCACCAGGCCTAAATTTGTCAGAATTGGGCATCTTAAGAAATGTCGTCAGCAAGTGGAAGAGCTTTAGCACGAAGAGAAAAGAGACAGGCGACAAGACAAGCATGTATAGAAAGGGGCCAGCTCCTTTGGATGAGCCGGGCAAAAAAAAGCGAAAAACAATGCTGATCTGCACTCATGGGACCCTAGATAGTGATGTAGAATCCGTAGGGGAATCGGACATAGAGCCAGGCGCAGACAACTCACTAGCAAGCAGCAAAGGATTAATTCTGTATTTCGCAAAACTTGCTACCTCTCGGGACGAAGAAGAGACTGTTGATTTGCAGTTCGTCTACTCTCTTTTACAAGGTGGTGCTGACATCAATTTTACGGACAAGCATGGACAGACGATACTACACGAAATTGCACGCGCATGGCACTCAGATGTGGGTAAATTTCTACTATCACATGGGGCTGATATAAACAAGGGAGATAAATTTGGAAGAACACCTCTCCATCTTGCAGCTTCTGTTGGCTACACAGAAATGATAATATTTCTTGTTGAAAACGGAGCCAATATCAACTCACGAACGTCAAACGAAATGCAAACTCCGATTCACTATGCAGCGAAAAACAATTCCGTGCCAAGTTTAAGGACGCTGCTAAAACACGGAGCGAGTATCAATGATCGCGACTACAAGAACAGAACTCCATTGTTTGTTGCTGCAGAATCAGGTGAGGTGATGAGCTATCTTTTAAAATATGTAACAATAACTGTTCACTTAAAGAACATGCTATATAAACGAGAGAAACTTGGAAAGTTAGACCAGGCATGGGTGAAAAAGAAATTTCGTCGAAAAATGAAGAACTTTCTTCGGGACAAAATGCTAGAACATTTATCAAAAAACATACTAATAATTTCAGTCTTCTACATTAGATTATACTGGGGTTATGGAGAGTTTTCACTTGTTATGGACAGAGATGTAAACATTAATCTTTCCTAGAAATGCTACATATCTCTATATTTACAGGTGTTCTTAAATTATATCATTTTGTATTTATATCTCTAGTATTATATATGATAGCCACCATGAAACATCTCATAAAATAATTAGTGAAACAGTGAATCAATGTATTCAAGATGGAATTCTTTCATCTATGGGTGTTCCTGTTCGTTAATTACGAGCAGGAGCTGACTGTCACATCATTTGGTTAAAGCTGAAATTTCCTACATCAATGTCTCTCACCTGTTAGGTAGGACTGAAGCTGCAAGATTTCTATTAGAAGCTGGCTCCCCCGCAGCCGTATATGATGACATGGGCAATTCTTGCCTCTCACTGATGGTTGAAAAAATGCCCGGAATTGCGATCGAGGCTCTGGAACAATTTCACAGCATGGACAGAGCTCTGAGGAAAAAGTACTATTATTTGAATTACCTGGAGAAAATGAGTGCAACAGACAATGGAGAGAATAGTGAGGGATCAGCAAAAACGGCATTGGAGGTGAATACGTATTTTTATATAAAGAAAGAACCCTTAAATATTCAACAAATTTAATTTGTTAAGAGCTACCTTTATTAGGAAACCGTAAGATCCCGAATATAAGCCACGGCTTACAGAGGTTCGTAAGCATTTTTGGTGGGCTTATATTCGGGGAGGGGCTTATATTCGGAAAGTATTTTGAGTTAACACATGACTTATATATGCCAAGAAAAACCATTTGGCCTTCAATCCGAGAAACTATTAAGAACTTTTAAAGCATAAACTTCTTAGAAGAGCAAATGTAAATACAGTTGCTCCTTGTTCATTCATTATCCTGACTATACATACTGAATCCCAAATGTAAGCTCTGGGCTTATATTGGGGATTCTTATATTCGGAAGGATATTTGAGTTAGTTTAAAGGGAGGATTATATTTGGGAGGGCTTTTTTCAGGGTTTTGCGGCATGTCTGATGAGATACTAGTTTCGTATGCTAGGTACTATATACTAGTTACTACAACCCTTCATAAAATATATTGAGACCAATGCTTTAATCACCTAATACTCTGTTGTTTCTTAATGCCCCCCTCTACAAAGCAATGTTGTGTTAAAATGATCATTTTCCCTCCAAATACTGCCCTAAAACACCAAAAACATTGCTTTATCAGTGGAAGGGGAAGAAAATCAATGAAGTCTCATAATTTTTATGAGGGATTGTAGTAACTGTGGGAGTAGAAGTGGATGCAATCAAGGTGAATGTAATGAAGGTGGAAGCAGTAGATATGGAAGTAATTATGGTAAAAACAATGAAGGTAGGAACAGAAAAGGTGAAAAAAATGAAGTTGGAAGGAATAAGGAAGTGAAGGTGGAAGCAAAGAAAGTTGAAGCATTAAAAGTGGAAGCAAATAAAATGGAAGGAATGAAGGCAGAAAACAATAAGTTGGGGATGGTGAATAGACGGCAATAGGATTTCGCTAGGCAATTTGGGAGTTGGAAGCAGTGAGGGCATATTCTATAGCATAAACATTGTAAACTAAAGATCAAAAGGATTTGGCACTCAAACTGATGGAAATGGCTGCAAAATCATCACATATTTACGCATAATGATACACAAGTGAAGTCAGCCTAATCCACAGAATTGATGATTGTAGATGTTTATTATCATATACTTCATTCCGGGAAGCTAATTCATTCTATAGATCACCCAATAATTTCAAAAACTAACACATCAAATCTTTAGCAGCATATTTCTGTACCAATATTTCAATTATTAAATTTTTAGGTAGTTGTTCAATATTCCGAACTGGAGCTGATAATGCACCCTGCAATTCGGAGACTGCTTGACGTAAAATGGGACCTATTTGGTAAATGGTCTTCAATTTGGATTGTACTCGTAAACATGATTTATACAGTGCTATGGACAATCTTGGGCCTAATGTTGCCAAGAGATGGCAATTACTACAGGCCGTTATCAAAATATTGGTGGAGGCTGGTGCTAGAGTGCGTTGGATGTATAATGACAATCTATTTTATTCTAACGGTAAGGATAAATCCTCCTGTTCCAATGCGACCTTTTTTATAAGAAAATGGTTCAGGCCTGTACCCATGGGGTGGATTATGCCACCCTTGGGAACTTTTTCCATGTTTCTATTGCTACTTTATCTTTATAGCTATGGGGAGATCTCCTAGAATTGTGGATTAGCTTCACCTTGGTTTCTGTGGCATACTAGAATATTTAAACTTTTCCTGCAGACATATTATCCATTTGATTGTGATAGCATAAAGTATAGTATAAGATCTCAGATTCTGTACCATGTGCTTCCTCCAGAAAAATTTTGCCTCCCCTTACACACAGGCCTGGCTAAGGGCTTAAATTGGTATATATGAAAGTAGTACTCAGCTGCTCAAAAAGTTTAGGAAGTTAAGTACTCGATTTTTGAGACCAAAGAAAGTTTATAAATGCATGTGCATTTAAAAGTCCATTTGTCTATGCCCAACATGTAATACATGTTATGTTAGCTGCTATCTAACAGTTTAACTTTTGTTGTTTGCTTAGATCATTTCAATCACATTTCAAGTGTGCATGGTACTCTCACTTTCCATTAATCTGCATGCGCAAACATTGGAACTCAAAAATTCTTACTAAGAAAATTTTTACTAAAAATGTTTACTAATAATGTTTTGATACTGGAATTGTAACAAATCTAACGTTACTTTGCCTCCAAGCTCAAGTATGTTCAGATATTTAGCGATCGTGATTTCAGCATTTTCTAGATTTTCACTAGCATGCTAGCATCCGCTGACAACCTCTAAGTTCCTAAAAGGGAAGAATTGGGCCTATGTTCTGGGCATTTTTGCCTGGAATATTTTCAGTGCAGACATTCAAATACTAATCAAATTCATTTGGGCTTAACTTCTTTTGCAGCAAGTTTTAGACGCTAGGAACGTCGAGAAAAGAGAAAAAATTTATAAAGAATGGAGAGCGTCGCAAGTAGAGAGAGACTTAGAAAACTGTCACCCGCGTTGGCCTGAAGAGAAACGATACCTCGAAGGAGAGCTTGAACGCATTCGGCGAAACACACGGGGTACTTACTTTAGAAATGCATGGAATATTATTGACTGGATCACCCACATTGCAGTTCTTATGGTTGTTATAACTAGAGCAATAACTGTACTTTGGAAGGACGAAAACTCTGACAAAATACACCCTAAAGTATTTGCAATATCTCTCATTTTAATATGGATGAGGCTGATGAAAGCATGCCGAGCGTTTAAAGCCCTTGGTCCGTTTATTACACTCCTAGGTCATGTAGTCGAAGATACACTGAAGTTTGCATTTCTATATTTTGAATTCTTCATACCATATTGTTGTGCGTTTTGGATAATATTTGGTGGACCAGAAAACGCAGCTATCATGGAAGCACAAGGGAAAAGTTCGGATGGATGGAAACACTTCAACGACCTGGTATACTCTGTGTTTGAAATCACACTTGTTGGGAATTACCCGTGGGAAGCATTATTGGCCATTGACAGACTAATGGCACAGGTATAACTAGTAACTTTACTCTAACAAACCTTACTTCTGATGCTAAATATGACACCATCTCTGGCATCTTTTAAGTCTTATTTGTAAATAGTTGTTTTACATATCTAGTTATATAAACTTTGTAAGTTAGGCTTTTTAAAAATATGTACTTTTTGTAAGATTTTACCTTTTGTAAATAGACGGCCCCTTGCAAACCAGCTCAGCTGAAGGGGCCACCGTCTGTAAAAACTTGAAATAATAATTTTTTTTAAACTTCAATTTCATTCTCATATAACTAAAATACAATTATACGTCTATCTAAAACTAGGCAACGTACAACTGGCTGTCAGGATAAATACTTAACTAAACAAAATGAAAACAAATTTACTGTGATATTAATGGAATAGAATGTAAAATACAATAAAATAAAATTTAGAAAAAATTAATAGCAAAAAAATCAATAATAATAGAAATAATAATAACGAAGTCTGGAATGAATTTTTTGAATTTATAAATCACTTCCTTACTACAAAAGCCGTGGCCTAGCGGTAATGCACTCAACTCAGACCAACATGGTCCTGGGTTCGAGGCTCAACGCAGGCCATTGGTGACGCCAGGAAAGGCATCCGGTCCTAAATGCTCGAGCCAGAACTCTAGTCTTCTCAGAGGCATCCTCCAAGCCCCAAGGAATGGTGGGAAACGGAGATAAAACCGAGAAGAAAAATCGAGAAATAAATCATTTCCTTACTAATATCTATCAGCGCTACAGACCCATCTTTACTTCGTTCGGATTTCGGATTTCGGATTTCGCACGCGAATTTCATTGTTTCCAGTCTTCCTCCGTACAATTCAAATTTGTCAAACAATGAGTTCGTTTCGAAATCCACAATCTGAATGAAGCAGAGATGCATTATACACTATTTCAAGCATTGTTGGAAGATCAAGATACAACTATATATCCACAATTAAATATATTTGCCACTTGCTTTATCCATGAACTGTTTCCTTTCAGATTCACTTATTCTGTCTGACATACAAACATTTCTGTTGCTTGCAGAGAAACACGTTAATATCAAGAATATAGACTGTTTATAGCCTGGTTTCCATATAACTTTCTAGTGCCGGCGACCCACCGGCGACATTGAATTCGTTAATGGAAACATTCCATTTCAACTACCAGCGACCCAATGTAGACATCGAAGAAAAGTTGATACTTGTTCAACTTTTTTTCTATTGCGGTGCCGGCGACCTCGAAAAATTTATATGGAAACATGATTGCGGTAGGTCGCCGGTGGGTCGCCGGTGGGTCGCCGGCAGTTTCAGAAGTTTGATTGATGTCAATATCACTTTCATTACAGTTTTGTTTTAAAATTCTCTACAGAGGAGAGCTCATCGCCAGTGGGTCGCCGGTAAGTGAAAAGTATATGGAAACATGCTTCAGTAGCAATGTCGCCGGTGGGTCGCCGGCACTAGAAAGCTATATGGAAACCAGGCTTAAGTGTCTACAAGCATAGGCGTCAAATCAAATCTGAACATGCCTGCAAAATATTTTTCAATTATTCGAAACTATGTGTTATCAGTTCTTTGACAAAGAAAGTACACTTTTTACCACCAAAACAGACTTCTCGATGCTTTTCGAACGAATTCTCGCAACATTATTGGCAGGAATCCCTCGATGGTGATTCCTTTGCTAGCCAATCAAGATTTCACGCCTATGCTATTGGCAAGCATCCTTCGATGGTGATTCCTTTGTTAGCCAATTAAAATTGACGCCTATGCTGTGTCTATAGTGTTCAAAAAATTGTATTACTCTTATCATTTCATCCAAGAAAATTGACAGTCGAGCCTCAATAGTTTTGAAATTTGATCATATTTATTGCAGTTTCTAGTTGGAACATATCTCGCCATGTCTGCTGTTGTATGTCTGAACTTGTACATTGCGTTGATGTCAGACACATTTGCACGTGTTTACGAAAATGCCAAAGCGAACGCAATAATGCAACAAGCCATGCAGATCTTAAACATCGAGAGAACGCTGAGCAAGAAAAAACTGCAGAAAGTGAAGAAGTTTATTGCCATTGAATGCGCTCCACAGGTAGACTGTCAAATCCAGCTTGCAGGGCCATAGTACAACAAAAACAGTTGTGTCCTAACTGAATTGAAGATGAAGCTGTTCAAACGCTCTCAACTTTTCACAAAACATAGCTAATCATTTGAACGAAACGTTTAACGACGTTCAGCGATGTTGAGAGATGGGTATTCAAACGCTCTCAACATTTTACTAAGTACTTCACAAAAGATTCGATCATCGAATTATGTCAATGGTCATGTGATTTGTTCGTCCAATCAGTGGAAGGCAACTATAACTGCCACGCTTGCGCCAACTAAACAAATGGTCAAACACAAACACATTGCTAAACTTCAACAAGGAAATGTTCAGCTGATGCACTAAAACAACAGGCTTTGATTTTTGCTTACCAATGCAAAGAATCACTAAGCAAAGTGTTTATTTCACTAAGCAAAATATTTAGCGATGTTTTGTGAAATGCTGAGAGCATTTGAACTGGGCCTAAGGGTTGAATCATCAAGTAGTCACTCGAAATATCTGATCTTGTTTTGCTACCTATACGGAATTAAGAATTTATTTTTTCTTAAAATTGATGTCCTAGGCATTAATGTTTTGAAAATTGATGTCTTATGCATTGAAGCTCTAGAAATTAACATTTTAAATGTAACAGTTTTAAAAATGAATGCTTCTAAAGAATTGTGCACAACTTTTTATCATTCAGAGTAAAAATGGAATTTCTAGATTTGGTAATTCAAATAGCTGTCTTAAGTCATGAAGATTGCAATCTTTGATATTTTTGCCGATCATATCAAGCGTTGTTTTTATCAAACTATCATTATCAACCACAATTGATAGCATACACAAAGCAATCAGTGAAAGGAAAAGCAATCAAAATACTTTCCAAGGGATAGATATCCAAGTTTCACTTGATTGCAAAATCAGAAGAATACCTTTGAAAAATTGTATCGCCTCTTTTCACAAGTGCAATTCCAAGGTATTGGACGTGAATCGTGTATATTCAAACAAAGCTAAACTGGTCTATAACATACACAGTTTGCAGCATAAGTAGGGCACTGAAAACTTCAACTTACTGGTGCAAAGTATTGCAGATAATACTTGTAGAAAACCAACAACCATTCTTTGGCACATTTGCATTCCGTTTCTCAGCAGGTGCTGTATCTCTCGCAATCATACACATAGTTATCTTTTCCAATCATTTCTTATCAACTAATCTAGGGGTGACCAACCCGCGGCTCTTTGCCTGGTTTCATGCGGCTCTTACATTCATATTTGAAATGTGTGTTTCCTATATATGTTTACCTCACTTGAGTTTAATAAGATTATCATGTGAGAGGAAAGGATGGAGATGATGCTCATGTGTCCCATGAGTTTGATGTGGCTCTTTGTGATGTCACAATAAAGAATGCGGCTCTTATCCTCTCATTGGTTGGCCACCCCTGAACTAGCCTATTTGATCTCCGTTGTTTTATAGTAACGCTTGGAAAGCATGTCATTAGATTTCAAATGGGGCACTTTTGCCTCCCCCATGCTCCCTTAAATGAAAGGCAAGCAGGACGCTTACTCCCCCCTGCCTCCTCTCCCATGTCCCAGAATTGCTCACAAGTATTAATCAAAACCAGCAAAGCTAATTTAAGGTACAGATGTACGTCTAAAACCATGGAATTGTTCACAAGCATCTATTCTTACTCAAATCAATGCAAATTTCATAAGTAGCAGAAAACGAAATGGCAATGTCAATACTTTCAAGAAGTTAGTCCACCATTCAACTAATTTGAATTAATAGAATGTGTGAAAGAGGTTAACGTTTTAAGAAGGTTATTGTTGGAAAAAATGAGGGATAGGGGAAGGCCCACTTCAGGTGGCACCGGTAGCTAGGAACCTATTCCCTGCTGCAGTATTGTCAATAATTGCGCCTCGTTAATTCTAGGAAGTTTACTGCGCAAATGAAGAAACAGAACAAGGCCCAAGAAACCGAAACGCAGCAGTGATCCATCACGTGGATACGGTGACAGAGGTACTCAAAGAGATGATCAGAGAAACCCGCACAGACATAAGCGAAATATCCAAGCAAGTCGGCCGTACCAACGGACCTCGTACTCAAGCATCGTCTGAAATAATGGCTCAAAAGGAGGCTCGAGAATGGCGAGAAAAACAAGATAAAAAGACATTGGAGATAATGAACGCCATAGGTGATCTGCGAAAATCTCAGGAAATGATGATGCGGTTCTTGAGGCGACAGAGTTCAATTAGTTCGCAAGGAGACCCGGGTGAATTGCTGAAGATTGAGTCTTTGTCAACATTAAAGAAGAAGAAAAAGAAGAAGGACTCTGATAATTTGGAGCGGTCTACAAGTGAGCCAACCGGAGAAGGAACATTGAAGAAGAAGAGTAAAAAGGAGACAAAGAAAAAGGAATAAATATGAATGAAGACTATTAAATGGAAATAAAGGACTCAAGTTATAGAGATCAGACTTGGTAAAAGTTTGCGTTCCATTTGCGAATCGAAGAAACATATAATCAATTTGCAGGTGCTACATTGCATTGTTGCTTTCAAATGTCACGTGCTGCTTCAGAAGCCCAGGACATATACTAAAGTTGGTTTTAGGAGATCTTGTTCAAATGGAATGAAATATTATATTTACAGGCTTGGCCTAAATGACATTTTGGAAATAATAGACCTTATCCAATGACAAGAAGTCATAAATTTTCAAATATCCATGCGTCCAAATACACAGTTGTGACATTTGTAATGAAATGGTGAGATATCAGGTCACACGAACTAGGAGGGGTTTTATCAAAAGTATCATTACACATTTGACTTCGATAAGAAATAGTTCTTTAAAGTATTATGCAGTACGTATTTATGTGCTTGCCTATGGCTTTGTTTAAATGGTCCTTCGAGAGCTCTGCGTTATTCCTGCGAAAACACAGATTAAATTTTGCGTAAACCCCGCGGAAGCCCCAAGCTGGCTGTATAGGTAATATGATACAGTATATATACAATAGATCTCCTCAACGCCTCATGAAATCCTTGGACAAAATTATTATGAAAATGCCAAATGCAATACCTACTGAAATGGGCGTTACCTCAGCAAAAGCCAAACTAGATGGATACCCGCACGTTTATACTCTGTAAGCTCACACCTATAGTCTTTAAGTTCTCTTATGCGGGTTTCTAGAATACTGGACAAGGAAAAAAGTACTGTAGAAATTTTTCTGCATATTATGACATGGATTTTGAGAAATGCCAAATAGTCTGCTCTCAAAATCGTTGATTTTTGGAAAAAAAATGACGCAGTTAAATGCTAGATGTGAATTTTATAAACCTAGTAGCGATTCATATGTACCTATATATTAGTAAAAATATATTCATGCATGTAATGAAGTTCCATTAAATCAAAGTGTCAAAGACATTCTTTTATCAACCTCTCTTCAGCTGGATGGATGAGGTAGCATAGTGGTTAGAGCGCATGCCTCCGGTGCGGAAGGTCTACGGCTCGAGTACGACTCGATGCCCTGACTGGATGCTCGCTCACTGTTCAACCAGCAGCGAATGGGTATCCGACGGCGACACTGGGGAGATAAAGGTGGCGAGGAAATGAATTGGTCACCCTACCTTACATTCCGATGGCTCAGGATAAGTGTCCTCTCTAACAGGCACTCCCCTACGTACGAAAGTATACGGGACTACCTTTACCTTCAACTGGAAATCGGTGTTTTGGTTTAAATTCACCACTACTAAATAAATAAATAAATGCACCCAACTTTGCATTCATTAATCATTTTAAACTAATTTGACTATTAAAAACTATGCAAAACATAAAAGTTTGTGAATTGGATCATCCATACCCAGTTGCTACCTTCCATAAAAATAGCCTTCAACCCAAATTTACTCATCACAGACTGACTTTGTTAATAGTGCTGTTAATATAGAAGCCTTCTTCAAGCTCTTTCTATCTAATGAAGATGTATCCTTTGCCAGCCACTCTATTTTGTGTAGAACCCGTCCTTATCCCCGATGAAGAAAGATGAGAACCTCCTATTCCAATACCAATTGCACTATCAGGAGAGTTGCAGTCATCTTGCTTGACAATTCTAACTTTTGCTGCTGTCAATGAATTGATAACACTGCTGAATCCTTCTTTAATGCAGTTGCTTTGCAATCCGCCACCTGAAATCAAATTCAACCACCTTGTCCTTCGTTGTATTGACCCTTTGGAGTCATAAATTAATTTTGTGGAGGCAAGTGAAATATGAGACTCTCTTTTCTCAATATGGTAATTGAAGTATGGACGTTTGCTTTAAAGAAATTGATTACATAATGCAATTCATCATGCGTAATAGTTGGCCTCGTGTTAGAAATACAAAATAATTTACTATAAAGAGACAAAGCATGATGATTTCTGCCACTGCGAGCATTAAAAGTATATGCTTTTCCAGTACAGTACTACTATAATTGCTACGAACTGCCTCTGTTCTGCTACGATCCCAGTACATCTATCTAGAGGCCTAATTACCATGCTTTAGTTGAAGGGAGTATTAAAGGTGGTTACCATGCCGAAGTGGATTCTGCCCTGCAAATAATTCATCCATGATATGGTAACAGATGCTAAAAGAACACCGTTGCAGTGGTAATAAATACAAGGTATAACGTCATGTGAACCAATGATGAAAATCCTCATTTGGTTGAAACCAGGATGTCCTTGTTCCATGTAGAATGTCATGTTAGAGGTGTAGTTACTGACTTGGTTGTACCCTATGGTAACACACATAGTATGCCTTTGATGCTTTGGAACAATAGCATGCAGGCCATATCAGTGGGTGATACAGAAAAGGCCGGTAGCTTCAAAAAGACACGGGAGAAAGATGGAGTTCTCGGAGTGTGTTCCCAGAAAAAATTTATAGGATCACGCCCTCTAGAATGTCAGAAAACTTCTTTTTGGGACATGAGAGAACGTTGCTGTCATCATTGATCTTTTATGTGCTGAAGGAAATCTGCTCCTCTGGCCCATGCACGGCACCACTGGGGAGGAGGAGGCTTCAGCCCTCCACTTTTTGCCACACAGCGGTTATGAAAAGACAAATGTTTTAAGTATACCAAGTTTATTGACTTCTCAGCCTGTAACCTGGAAGCGAAATCGAGTACGCTACGCTGACCATCATTGTTGTGTCGTATGTCTGTAATCCAATGCTAGGAACAAAATCTCACGCTTTTGCGCAAAGGGAAAGATAGTCTACGTCGGAATGTGCACTGGAACTTATACGCGACGAGACTCTTTGATATCATCATTTGCCCTGCCAATGGATGCATTGCCCTGCCAATGGATGCATTGCCCTGCCAATGGATGCATTGCCCTGCCAATGGATGCATTGCCCTGCCAATGGATGCATTGCCCTGCCAATGGATGCATTGCCCTGCTAATGGATGCATTGCCCTACCAAATGCTCTCTTTTATCTGTTGGAGGAACGTCACACCCCACACCCTACATCCTCTCGGAATTTACGTCCCAGCATCTATCTTCTTCACCCGTGACTAAGCCATGTTAGAACTACAAGGAAAGAGCTAGAAAACTTTAGACAAATAGCACGTTGAAATCTTTACCTAGTTCAACTTTAAGCTTTACTGAATACGACATTGCTTTGGAATTTAACTCTCATTGACGCATTTTCTTTGTTTATCTTTTATCGTGTATCTTTTAAAGAAGTTTGGATACTGGGCCAAGTCCACGTGAGATCCCATATTATTCGAAACTAAGCCCGGAGTGTATGCTACATGATTCCCTAAGCATCAAGAATAAATACTGAGAAGACCATTTTGCTATCATTATTTGACAAGCTTCTAAAGTCAAAAGCCATTGGGCTAAAGACCTTTAATTTGGCTACTCCTCTGTGGGAAGAAAGATTGTCCATTGGGACAATCACCCTCTAGCAACAAAGTTAAAGGACATCCTGTATGATGATGTTGTAATAGGCACGTACCTGCAGGAGTACAATAATAATCCCTCCCCCAAATTAATGATTTTGAATAGATGCCCCCAAAAATAATTATTAACCTGGAAGATTATATAAGAAAACAAGGCTTTTGCTCCCCAAAAGCTATTTTAAAGGCAGGTTTTGCCCCCACCCTCTGGATGTCTCATCCAGACGTACCTGTGTTGCAAATGATAACCATACATTACGGTGGCACCATAAGTGTCACATCAAATGTAAATTCACAACATGAAATGCTAATTCACTAGCCTCCCTCTTTCAGTCGCAACAGAGGTGGAAATTATGGGGGTGTGGTAGGCTGAGAGCCCCCAGGTAAGAAATTGTCTGCAAGCCCGAGACTCTGTTGGTAAATTTAGATCTATTTTTGAGTAAATTTTGAGCTTACTTATTGATTTCCAATTTCCTATGAAAACTGTGATGACGAAGTCAACAAAACTCGCCTAACAATAGATAGAAAAGTACACTTTTCCGGTCATTTCCAAAGATCTAAATTTCAACACTTCCCTTAGGAGCAAGCCCTTTACCTCCGTAGCTGAATTATGTTTAAGGATTGGTAAAGAATTACTCCTTGTTCATCATGATAAGTTGTTTGAGTTCGCGGCCTCTAGAACGTCGGAAAACGCGCTTTTGGCAATGATGACAAACATTACGTTCATCATTAATCTCTAGTAATAGAAGAATACATGTCCTTATCGGGAATTTTTTCTAAATTAGTTGGTTCAGTACAATAAACTCTATCTCAGCTATCCATTTCTGTTATAACTTGACTTGAAGCTTCTTCTTCATCAAGATATTTGCCAAAAATATTATATCTTTCATGTTAATCAGTAGCGTCATTGCCAGATTTTGGAATTCATGCTTGTAAACAAATTCCTTCTCCAGAAGCTGGAGAGATTTGCTTGGGCATTCACGGAGAATTCCCTTTTCTATACAATTCTGTCACATACAAGATGGATCACGAAGTCAAGAGCTCTTCTACAGAAACGTGTTACTTGGTACATTCACTGGACATTACAGCTCGATATCATCGAGTTCACTTGCTAATTGTAGAGATAGTTGCACGTGATGTGTTCTGGAAGGTCAAGAAAAGGGATTGTATGAAGAGGACTTCTTAATTGAAGCGTCGAAGAGGAGCGGTCTATCCACTGGGCACTTTCACGAGACACTGTTCTCTGTTGCTAATGCCAAAATAGTGGCCCCAACTATAAGACAACGCCTCTTATTGCATTTCAAATATTGATGACTTTGAAGCTCTTATTTAATTTGAGATACAACCTGAAAACAAAAATGAACTCGCTAATCTTGAATTTTTGTCACTTAACTTCAAATCGAAAAAGCTGTCCCTGGTATAAAGTTATTGCAGGATTTACGGAATGGTACTGCAACATTGCAGATTTTTACCGAATGTTAAGACAATATTGAGATATACCGAATGGAGCAAAAACATTGGGGGAGGGGTGTCACACCCACTACTACCCTACGCTAAGGTAATCGAAGGCAATTCAAAACTAAATTAAATGAGCAGCCCTGCGGGACAGATTTGCAATGGATTTAGTATCATTTTTTATGACGAGATTTTTGTCAAAGTTTCTGCTAAATGTTAAGAAGCTCCCTCACAGTTACATTGTATAGACTGCACATACAGTTGATTTGCTGACTTGTATTCTCTATAATTTTTGTAGCTGCGGTAAGGCAGTCAGCTGCAAAGAAAGAGCAGAGACAATGTCGAGCAGCTGCACTTTCTTAGCATGTAGAGTAGCTTGGTACTACTTCCTTAGAAAACTATTTTCTTATAAAAAACACGTGTATTTGAAAGAAATTGCCAAGCAGCATAGTAAATTCTTTTTTTGTGTCATTCAACACGAAAGGAGACACTCTATTTGATGGCACCATGTGCGTGACGGATAGAGAAGTGATTGGTTAAAAATTCTTGTCATCTCGTAAAATTTGTTTCTGAATTGCTTAGCTAGCAAAATTTCAATATTTTGTGTTATGTGAGCTTTTTTGGTTAACCCGTATATGAATGTAAAACTTCAAACTTACATATGTGTTTTAGAAGCATCAACACCAAGTTCCAGTGATGATCTTCAACAGAATTTTAGCCTATACTGCAGTATTTCGCTATTGTTATTATTATTGAAAGAACAGACGAATAGAAGAGGGGAAGAAAGAGGTAGCTTTGATATAACTTTGGAGGTTTCAAAGCTTTTCTTTTGCGAAAATGAGATCTATAATATGATAGCAGATTTGATAGAGAGCCATTGCAGTAGTAGTACTTATAAAATAAACTGTGGTCTTTGCCAAGTTTGTAAGTTCCTATTTGATTGACACCAAAGTATCTTAATTCCATTTAACATTCATGCCGGAGATTCTTTCAGTGGAATTTGCCTGAGCGCCAAGTTAGAAAAAAGAAAAAGCCATCAACTTCTTGGAAAAGGAGGTGGCTTGCAAGCTTTACCTATCAAAGATGCAAAAAACCTTCAAATACACCTACGATAACTAAGTGTTGTTCAGGGGTGTGCCGAGATACTTTCCATTAGAGGTGGGTGGGGACGTTTTGACCATGTGACTAACTACATTGTGGCCAATTACCTTTCAGTAGAGCCGACATTTTGACCAACTCTCTTGTACTTTCAAGCATATAGGTGGCATAACGCCCCCTGTGCCCCACCCTAATAAAAACATTGCTGGTGTTGTTGAAAAGAACAAGCATAGCTAATGTGAATTCTAACCACAAACATCTTGCACTGACATGGAGAGAATGAAAAGAAAAGCAGCATTTGGAGGCTTGCCCCAGAAACAAATTAGAGGGAAACGCCTTCAAAATCAAAATTAAGTGAAAATTAGGAATTACAATTTCTGTTGTCACTGATCTATGTGCAGAGAAAGTAATACAGATCTGAAAAACTGAACACAATTAATAGTATCACAACTTTTCCTTCTGAAGAAAATGGCAGGGACTTAAGAATTCAGGACTTTGCCCATAGGTTTATTATACGTTTATCGAAATATGGAGGGAATCTGAAATGGAACTTCAAGTTTCAACATATTTTGCAGCGCAAATACTATCCCCTTCAGGCTCATCTCTACTTAACATATGACTCGCAGCTAACAGACATAATCTGCAGACACCAATTGTTTCCAATAAGCTGTAACCAACAGATTGACTCACTCCGTTACCTGGTAAAGGAATAAATCACTTGGTTGGATGTAAATATAGTGTTAAATTGTACAAGGACATTATTCTAGGTAGGAATATGCTTAGTTGCAAGACCTTGATCCTGGTAGCTGCTCTACAAAATACAATGTGATGCTGTTTTAGCCGTGCGAAATGGCAATTATTCACATTTGGGAGAGTGAACTACCTCCATCCCCACCCCTTAAGTTGATCTCTGGACAGGGAGGCTAGCTTCCTACAGATTAATAAATTTATGTCATTTTGGACCTAATCAAGATGAAAGCTTCTTGGTCTTGCCAGCATCCATTGTGAATTCAGCGTTAGTACGCATTGTAATATTCTCGATGGCTTTCTAAAACTACTTCCTCACTAAATTGGAAAATACTTTTTGCGTAACGTGACGCTGCACCTTTTGCTAGTTGAGGATCGTTCTCTATACATGAAGCAATACATTCTGATGTTTCTTCCTTTGATGACGTCAAACATTTTTAATGATACTGGCTTAAATCGGTACTGGCTGACAGACAGTTAGAGTATAAATTAAGTGACATAATGACTCACCGTATCGACTACTTTACGTTTCAAGCGACAATTGCCTTTACATCCATTTTGCAGTTGTTTACACCAACTGAAAAACTGAGGAGGGGGAGAGGAGAATGTAAAATGAATACGAGGTAAGTTGCAGTCCGAGAAGCGCGAAACGAATGCACACGGCAGTTGAAAAGAATAAATATAGTAAAAATGAGCAAGGCTTGCTGTTTATTTTCATACCCAACATCTCCGAGGATTTTTTATAAGCAATTTTAATTTCTGTATGCACTTTTTGACTGGTCCAGTCATGGTAGGCCTAATAGAGTTCAAACTCGTTGCTAGCTGTGACAATTAGTCCTCAAATTCGTCGTAGCTGTGGAAAAAATAAGCCTAAATATTCCACACATAAAGAATTCAAATATCATTTTGAAATTTCATTGAGACCAGGTGAGAATTTCTTTTGGCAATGACCGAATGAGGGTTACTTTGGATTCAGGATAAAGCAATAAAATATACACTTTGGTAAAATTTAAGAATATTTCATTACCCTGAATATTTTAAATACTAGAGTCTGTGGTACCACAATGATAAGAAAGGGATGATCCTGCTACCTAGAGGCCAGTTTTTTACGGACATTTTACATAGAAGCCAAATTATCGTGTGATAAACAAATAATATTTTCTAATTGAAGCAATTATACAATTACTTTTATTACCTACAATAATTAGTAGGGCAAGTTTTTTGTTGCATTTATTTTTCGAAAAGTTGCATTTATTTTTGGAAAGTTGCATTTATTTTTGGAAAGTTGCATTTATTTTTGGAAAGTTGCATTTATTTTTGGAAAAGTTGCATTTATTTTTGGAAAGTTGCATTTATAAATCAGGCCCACTTTTTCAAGAAAGTCATTAATACTTATGTGCAAGGTGTGTTTTTTATTCTGAAGATCTTATTTCAAACAAAGAAAAAAGACTCTTGTGTTGCAATCATTATTTCAATACTTATCAAAACTCATGCTGAAGAGTTGTACAATTTTATCAGGTACTTTTCGACATTATCGTCAGAACAGTTCCTGTCCTTTGCCAGCAGCTTTTTCAAAATAGAAAAACTTCTCTCTACACTAACTGATGTCGCAGTTCACTACTGCAGGCTAGCATAGAGAGGTGGCGCAACATCTTCCTGGTTAGTCCCACAATTTCCTGGAGACCACTGTTTTTCTGTAGGCGCTTTTCTAAGTACGTCTTGACACTTGCCATATCCTCACCGAAGGAGAGGGCCTGCAGGTCTTGACTAGCTTTTGCGATCGTGTACTCCATGCCTTCACAGCGCTCCAGGACTTCTACCAGGCTCTGGTAATCACGCTTGATTACCATAAGATCAAAAGGCAGTTGGGGATTGGCAACTGATTTCTTTGCGCGCTGAACCAGCAGCCCATTTCCATCAAATGACTCGACAATCCGTCTTACATCAGGCAGATTTTCAGCATAACAGAATGCTGCTTTCAGCCAGGTAGCCCACCGGGTAACAACTGGTTGAGGAGGGTATCCGATACTAGCAAATAGCTCCTCCTTGCGATCTTCACTACGGACTGTTGCTGCTTTCACGGTAGCTATTAGATCATCCACATCAGAAAAATAAGCACGCACCTTCTCAGCACAGTTGTGAAGTAAATGTGCCGTGCAAGTTACGTGAAACAGGCGTGGGTAAAGCTGTTGCAGGAGCCGTCCTGCTGCAGTCATATAGCGAGCTGCATCGCTGAGTAGTAGCACAAAATTTTCTCGAGAAACTTGCAGGAGACGAACGGCATCATCCACACTTTGCACCACAGCTCTCTGGTCCATACATCCAGAGCATACCTGCACAGAATCAAACAAACTTTTTGAATTTAATTGTTAAATAAAAATGTCAAAAATTAGAGTAAGATTCATTGAAAAAAGAGCATAAATATGCATGCTCGCATCGCAGTTATCAGTGGCAATTTATTTGCCTAAAGTGGTGAACTGCAGAGCTCATCGCACGTGCTGGCTTCAAGACAGGCAATTTAATAGCCAGTGCATATGGTTATAGATTGAAATAGAATTGCAAAACAAGTAGTATGTCATTTAAATAAATGAAAAAAATTACTTCCACAAAATAACGTCACAATATAACTTAGTAACATATAAATAATGCTAATAGTAGAAAATACTTACCTTAGATGAAAGCAGGAAAGCTTTTGTTGGCTGAAGGATTTCTCCGACAAGTGTGTTCACAAACTTTCTGCCTGCGACCTCCGCTTCATCTAGCACCAAGAAGAAATCTTTGCCTATTATTTTCTGCAGCTCCTCTCCTGCAAGTGGGCCCACTCGAGAGCGGCAGTTTGTTTCGGATGGCAAATCATATTCCATGAAGTTGAAGAGCTCTTTTAAATGTGGATTGTTTAACTTGTACAGGGGAATGTTAGCCGCGAGGAAGGCCTCGGTGACTTTAGTCGCAAAGTCGTCACGTTCCTGATAACTGTCTGCAGTCAAAATTGACTGTAGGGAGGAGCAGGTTGTATTCTCTGTTGGTGCTTGGTTAATGATCGATGTTTTTCTATTGTAGATTTTCGTTTATGATCTATAACTACGCCACAAATTTTACACAAAAGCAAACCCCGTGGTGTAGCTTGAAGCTCATTTGGATGCTGAAAAACAAAACGACGAGGTTTAGTTGCCGATGTTTCCGCAACTTTAGGCATTCTTACTCTATTAATGAAAAACTCACGAGCAAAGCTGGTCAAACAACGACACCAGCCGTTAAATGCTAGAACTGTGAAGAAATAATATTACGTTCATATATCCCACTTGAGTGGGATCTCACTGTCGTGCCAGTGGGATCTCACTGAAGCCAGCTCGGTTAGGTGGGGGTGAATCTGTCAGTATTGCGCAATCGAGAATTGGCCGGATTCATTTTCGCAGCGAGACTGGCCCGCCTCAGTGGGATAAAATGCTCATATGAACGTAACCGGAAAATCGGCTGATGCATTCAGTGATAAATGTCAGAACTTTTGAAAAGATACTTGCGAAAGTTTGCTCAAATATGGGGGAAATGCCAAGTACTGCGTTTAGCTTAAAAAAGTTGCAAAATGTTGCATTTATTACCAAAAGTTGCAAAATGTTGCAAAAACGGAAAAAGTTGCAAAATGTTGCACTTATAACTTTTTCCAGGAGTACCCTACGCATCTAAAACTTCGGATTTACACGTTTCTCACAAAATCCTGTTTGTAAAAAAAGTTGCAAAAGTTGCAAAAACTTGCCCTAATAATTAGGCTTCTTAAATCAGTACCGGGCAATACACGCTTTATAATTTATAAGAAACCTAGCTCAAAGCCTAGTTTTAAAAGTTCCTTATTGCTTGACTCCTTTGTATCAAATTCTACTTCTAAAAGTTCATGGATAGTTCCTAAATTCTTACTGAACATATAGTGCCATAAAAGTGATACAGACATAAAGAAACATCAAAATTCTGAATTTAACCTATAATTTTGGGTGGAATTCAAGACGAAGAGCACAAATAAGGTAGGAAAGAAGTTTTATAAATGTATCTATGTGAGTTGCCACTGTCAATGAATGGAACCGGATTTCTAATTCTTGATTATTTGCAGTAACGAAAATTTTTGAAGTTGAAACGTTCCTTAGGTCTTTTTCCGTTAGTAGGATAAGTTCTTCAAATATATTGGTCTTCTACATGTAGGCTCCTTATAAAATAAAAAGCGTGTAAATCCCGCTTTTACATGGCTGAGAATTTACGCGTTTTTTTTGTAAGAAAGATCTTTACATGAAACAACAGGCTGACTTAGAAAAAATGAAGAAACTATTAAAAATCGCAGGTGGACTGAGTTTCAAACATTAACTTGAAAAAACTGTGTTTGCAAGACAATTTCTCATTAAACCACAACAAATATTTGTTTCTTATAAAATAGCGTGTAGCAGCACTGTTTGATGAAAAATCAGAACCTTTGATGTTCTGAAAGAGCTTGTTAATCAATGATGAGGCCATAAATAGATTACATGATGTCTGAACACTTAATTTTCTATTCTACTAGTTCAGTCTGTCTTATGAAAACGAAATTTGAAAGAATTTTGTCGTACCGGGCAGGAATGACAGAACACTTTACTTCGTCACTTAATTTGTAGAAGAATCAAAGGAAAAACAGAAAAAAGAAAGATAATATGTGCTTTTAGTGAATGTAATGATCACACAAAATAAGTGTCTATTGCTAATAATGGTAAGTGATAAGTGCTAAAAATGATAATACTATGAGTTTATGGCTTTCCTCTGCTGCTGCAAATGTACTTGTCATTGTTCTTAATGGTACCCTCAAATGGCCTAGCTAGTTCATTCTTAACTTCTCTAGTAATTTGTCTAAGCCAGTACTTTTCAATTAAGTTTTGCGGGATCCCTCCGTCATGGAAAGAAGAAATATTTCGCGCCCCCCACTGGCTATAAATAGGACAATCACTTTTAAAAATAGTAAATTTTCACCTGTTCCCCAGGCTCTTTCCGGTTACCTCCAACGTACAGGCATAGCTTTCAACTATGGCGCTGTTCGCTTGCTAACATTGCCATAATAGCGCTTAGCAAATTTTAGTTGATAAGGTCTGGCATTTAGCACTTCTTTATGCAAAATCAATGAACATTAGGAGCAGTTCCTAATGGTGTTATTGATGTAAAAGTTTGGAGCTCGGAAAATCACTCCCAGTTAGTATACTCCAAATATTTGTAATATGATTCGTTTACTATTTTCCCCTTCAATTTTGAGTGTTCTTGCTGTACGCTACTTCCCATGACCAAATGTGCCACCAGTGACGCATGCGCCTCCAGTTCTGTAGGCCCTTGTTTATTTTTTACTTTTACTCATTGAAAATAGATCCATGCCCCCATAGAATTCAACATTTCTCAGGGCAATTGGAAAAATTTTCCGAATTAGTTTTTGCCTGCATTAGAAGGGTGTCGTCAAGTGCAACATAGAATCTTGCAACAAAGGGGCCGAACTCAAAGGAAAAATGCCCCTTTCTACTGCCTTAACTATCCTATTGAATATATAATGCGGCTCTAATGAACACCGTGTAAAAGTAGGGTATCTACATTTACAGCAACACTTGCTTAACCTGACAGTATAAAGGAGCCCAGTCAAATATTACGTCATTCAAGACGAATGGGGGAGCTTCTAATTTTTGTGACGAAGTGTGACAACGTGTGGGTGGGTTGTTTTTGGAGTGTAATGTCACATCTTTTAAACAAATTGATATTAAGCATATTTTCCCCTAAAATAGCAAGTCTGACTCTTTTTTTAAAATAGATTTGGCTTCACGTCAAAAAATAGTCTGGCATTCCAATTTTGATGCCAGTTTGATAATACGCGCATTTTTACGAAAGCAGAAAAATATCCTATCATTGCGTGACACTACATTTTAGGGGGTGGGTGGGTAGATTTGAATTTGTGGTGACAAGAGGTAGGTAGGTATCTAAAAATGCCAAAAAATTAATGTGACGTAATATGTGAATGGCCCCAAACAGTAAGTACATAGGTGAGGGATGATCCACACACGAATATTCGATGCCAACATAGGCAATAATACAAGGAATAGGCCATTAAACAACCTCTAAATGATGTAAAACTAAGCAATACATATGAAATAGGGCACAATAGCTACTATCTTAATTACTTTTACCTTATCTACTTCTACAGTTTTAAATGATCTACTTCTACTTCTAAATGATTTATTCCATACAAAAGAGATTTGGCGAATAACTGGCCTTATTCAACTCAACCGAACTAGAGTAAACCCTGTACCTCAACCCCATACAGTTGTCTTACATTCTGGAATAATTCAATTCATTTGACAAAGAAAGACTATACTCTTTACTAACAATACCAGAAGATCTAATGTTTGGCAAAAAATACGAGGTCCATCACCAAGTAAGACCTGTGGGGTCTAAATAAAAACTTGCCAAAAAAATGGGCGTGGCAGCTAAGATATTCGCCGATTGTCTTCAAAAGCTATAAAAATACAATCTGTGGATAAGAAGCAAGACTTATAAGCAAGACTGGATAAAAAGTTTCCCTGGGGTGTGAAAGCACCTTTCCTCTGTGAAGGCTCTGTAAAATATACACACTAGCCACAGAATTCATAGTGTAACAATAAGTTCGAAATTTATAAAAATTTATGACAACTAAGTAAATATTTCACAACAGTGAGCCCCCAGGAGATAGCGTTCTTGCGCAGCTACCATGTCACCTGAGTTCAAGTGAGGTGTTGGATACAGAGGGCGCTACACATGTCAAATACTTAAAAGATAAATGATGAAAGCTTAATATATAATGAATTGTCTCTTAATAATTGATACTTAATGTTTATAAATGATTAAATATGACATACACCAGAGGAAGTCTCTACAACTGCATACGCAACGACACTTTCTTGGCTGCGGAGGAGGTGTCTGAAATACAAATATAAAAGAATATGAATTAGCATAAAAATTGGCCTTCGTGAGTTCAATATGAACAGACAGACGTACAAAGAACATGGAAAGGAGGCCAATCATTGCAATAAGTACATCAGAAAAGTAGGGTAGTGAAACACAGGGATACAAGTATTGAGAAAGAACTGCAGATTACTTAAAGGCAAAAAGTACATAATCAATTGTATCTATTGCCTTCATTGATACACAAAGGAGCTCACGTGAGACACTTCAATTCTTGGACAACATTAAAATGTAAGGAAAATACATCCGAAATAACTTCCAAATGCTAAATGAATCGTAAATAAAATACTGATGCTTACGAAACCAATAGCGATCTATCAGGCCCGTAGACACTAGGGTGAAGGCAGGGGGCAGTGCCCCAATAATTTACCAAGGTTGTATATAGAAGTATTCCACAATGTACTTTTAATCATTTTCAACTGATTTATATCGATATCCTGCTGTTATTGTATCACAAATTGGAAACCTCTTGCAATCTTATTAAAAGTGTTGTAGGAATTTCTGCCTGTGTAGATGGTTAACCCTTTGGGGGATAGGGCATTGCGCATTCCATATAGCATTGTGCATTCCATAATACCCCCTGTGTAAGAAGTCTTTTCCTCGACAAACTAGTAATAGATTTTTTTGCTTATATCGTTAATGCACATGCATGTAATGACAAAAAAACCTTCGCTCAGTCTTTTACATTTTCGTTCTAAATCTTTAAATTTCGATGAAACTAGAAAAGGCACCAGTTTCTCTATTTTAGCATAAAATCAATGACGAAAGCTCCTAAAAGAGCGTTTTCCGACGTTCCAGAGGGCGGTACCTCGAAACATGTTTCTGAAAGCAATCTCCTAGATCCCCACTTTCTTACAGAATACCTACGAAAAATAATGTTTTAAGACATACTGTGTCATCTATTGGCACTGATGCATGACATGAAAACTCTTCCCCGGTTCTTAACTTAATTTCTATATCTGTACCCTCCTCCCTCTCAATCAAGTTTAGCTGTCTAAGGGCATGGTATCCATTACGGAAAATAAAGAAAGATTCACTTACGTATAGGAGTTTGAGTGACATCATTACATCATTGTACAGCGTTTATACCATGGCTGAAGTAGAGAAAGAGAATAGAATGAAATGATGTAATACTTGGCAGTTGTGTATTCAATATCAAATGTCAGATACAAAGAAACACAGCAAGGTGAAAACATAATGAACTAACACATGCAAAGTTGAAAAGTTACAAAATAAAATGTAACATTTTGTTTAGCTAAAGGGCAGGATTCCTTTATCATAGACTTCTGTGATCAGAATTCCATTGAAAATAAGACCTGTGAAAGTTGCAAGTTCGAATGAACAATGGTGTAAAAGTTCTTCATCTTCAGTACAATCCATGACTGACAATCATAGACATGCTGACAATAAGCAAATTTTAGCTTTGAATGAATGCGAAACATGGAAGCAAATCCAATCCATTTCAACTGAGGCTGAGCGATGGTAAAAAGCACACAAAGAGTTACTAATTAATGCTAGACAATATATCAAAAGTAAACAATATTTACAAAAGCAGATATGTTAATGGATATGGAAGACGGGTCGTGTGAATGTATATACGAAGAGATACTCCTAATCTGGAATGATCAGCTATTACAACAAATACACAATCTATGCAACTTACTGGTTTCAATAGTTCACCCTCATAACGTAGTGTTATGCCACATTGCACTATCTACAAGAACGAATTAAAGTGTAGTTGTCAGCAGAGAAGCACAGTGAAGCCTCAATTCTGATATTATATGGACTGATAAGTAAATCTAGAACACCAACAACATCCTAATTCCATTGAAAGACTTAATGACACAATTTGTAGCATTAGCGTAGGGAAATTTTGCATTTCGGGGTGCTGGACAACTGAACACCCGATCTTCGCTTTCATGTAATGGCAACACAGAAGAAAATGTTTGATGAAAAATTCTTCAAATTTCTTAGGACGTAATGCTTTATCATGATGCAAAGCAGGGCCATTACCAGCATATCAGTGAGGAAACAAGTATTGAGAGGCAGTTATTACGAAAGCTTTAGATGGATACTGAGTATCCAGAGGCTTGCCCCAGATTTAAATTATACAATGGCATCTTCTAGAACAACTAAAAAGCTTGTTGGAAAATAGTGATAGACTTATTACAATCTTTAATTTTTATGCCTAAAAGGAAGACTAATCCACCCAAACGGCCATCGTAAACATTTGAAGAGTAAGGGCCAAGTATCAAAAAAATTTCACCGAGAGACTTCTGAGGTCTTGGGGAAAAAGAGAACTGTGAAGCTCCCTACGAGGGAAGAGCGCAGGAAAGTTGAGGGTATGGCAGTTAACTTTGTAGAAACTAGGCTTTTTCTGAGAGCTATGAGGCCTCTGGACATTGAGGCCCCAATACACTTTGTCCCTCTTTTCATCCTTGCCGGTACTAGCTGTTATTTACTTTTTGTGTCAATACATGGAGGACATGACAGTCAAGGCAAGATAAATTCTACATTTGCTAATTACATGGGGTAGAGGTTGGTATTTATGTCAAACATTATTGAATAGGGATGCAGGGCATATACTGAGTAGGAGGCTGGGGGCAGGTGGCAATGTCCTTTCAAAGTATACAGCAATTATGACAAAAAGGGACGTAAGATTTGAAGGGAAAAGGCTTAGAACAATTTTTAAAACCACACCTCACAGATCTGGAAATGCCCTTTTCAATATAGAGGTACAACCCCTTTGAAAAGATAACAGTGGATAAAGTCTTTGATATGCTAGCGAGAAATGTAAATGGACCTCTAAGGCTACGTTTACACTGCGCCGGTTTAGTTTTCATCCACTACATTTCAAGGTCTTTTACGTTGTACAATGTAAAAGACCTTACAGATCAAGGTCTTTTACATTGTATATGATGAAAATTGTTCTGTGTATCCTTCTCGTTTCTTACTGCACCAGATCCACTTAGCATTCCTGCTATGAGCATGAACATGGGAGGTAATGCATTGCTTGTAGGGAATTAGCATGCCTCATATTGAAGCGTTTACACTATGCTGGCACGTTTTGGATCCGTACTGGACCACAACTAATCCGCTTTCGTAGCAGGATCAAAACTACTCCGGACACAAAACAAGAGTGCAGAAGGGGAAGCCTATCCGAAATTTATTACCTGACCAAGTAACGCAACAGCATCGTAAGATTTCAGATCAATGATACCATGTTTACCGTTAGGTAGCCAAGAACGCATATCAGCCCCCGCTATATAATCTTCATGAGATTTATGGGCGACTCTAAAGCAAAACGTTTTGAAAAAAACTTGAGGCGTTTACTTAGGGGCAAAATTAAGCAACTCACGTCAAGTTCACACTGCTCCATTTTTGTACAAAGACGTAGATCTTAACCTCTGTTTTTGTGAAATCGTTCACCTCTTCGCGCAAAACGTACAAAAACACAGGTGTACAAAAATGCCCCTGAAAAAAACGGAGGCTTTCTTCGGACGTAGCAGATGAGTGTGAACGCATAAAAATGGATATTTGTCTTGAACACCACATTTTAAAAGGATTAAAACCCAGAAACGGATATTTTTCCTTCGTTGCTGTGAGCAATGTGAATGCACAAAAACTCATATTTTTATATTTGATTTTGTACAAAAACAGAGCAGTATGAACGGTTGATAGATACCTACAAAAACGGATAAGTTTGTAAGCGGTGCACTGTGAACCCAGTTTGTGGGGTGGTACAAGGATAGAACCCCAATCATGACTGAATTTTCATTCGACTTTTACACATTTACTGCATCTATAATATTCATGCACAAATTTTCTAAGCCAAGAGGCACATCAGCCTAAAAAGACTGAGCATGAAAAGAGTCGATTGGAAATGTGTGCAAGATCTATTGCAATTTACAACAGGCAACAAGTATCATACTGCCCCCAATTCCTCTATATGGAGGAGGGCAGGGGATAGCTGCTTTTACTGCAAGGGGTCCTGGAGGGTGAAGCCACTGCCCTTTTCTGCAAAAGGACAAAAAATTCCCTTGTTCAGTGGCCTTTTCTACAGTAAAGAGTGCATTTCCAAAGCTGTGAGAGGCGTAACCCACAATAAGTTCCAGAGGTTTAGACCCCAGGTCCTCTCAATCTGTCCCTTCCATAGATACAAACATGACCGCCGATAGGGGGAGAGAGGGGTATATTGCCTCAGCAGCTCAAGGCAGCGGCCTCATAAAGTAATGCCAGCCAATGCTTCAAGCCAGATATAATTATATAACTCGAATTTCTACACCTTGAAACTTTCCGGCTTGCTTCGCTTACAGGAGGCCCTGGGCCTGATAAAGAAATGTCGCCCAATGCTTCGAAGGCTGGGGGCCTCACAAAGTAAACCAGTAATAAATATCTAACATTAATTTCTAAATCTCGACAATTTAATGCTCGCTTCGCTCACAGGAGGCCTCTTCTTTCTGTTTTGTCCTGAGGCCTCTGAATTGTCTCAGTGGTCCTGGGTACAAATAACTATGAGACTCATTGAGCTTCAAAGATACAAGATCAACGCATCTCTTAAAGTTTTCATTTAAATTCTGAATCTGAAAAACCCTCTTCCAAGGCCATGCCCTCTTTAAACAAGTATTTGAGAGCCCTTTTAGGCGGATTAGACCCATACCCTCGAAAATTTTTAGTCATGCTCATGCCGCTTCCTCAGTGATTCCAGCGACCATCTTGCAGAATGATACAGAATGGAAAAGTCTCAAAAACCAATTCCTCATTCTCCTTGACGTTGTTAGCCACTGTGGACCAACCACATCATGTCATCAGATTTTGACCTAGTTTTGCCCCCTCCCCCTTTATTCAGCAATGTCTTCTCAACAAGATGATCAACAACCACTTTCTGGTGATAAACAAACGTCAAATATGGATCTTAACTCTCACACCCATTTCATGCAAGTTATACATGAAAACTGGAGAAAAACCAAACGTTTTTGGGCAATAACAACTGTCTATAAAAGCCCCATAAAAATTCTAATCGTTTTTTCAAGAAAACTACCAATTTTAATTCATTTTTATCACCCTGGGTGAATCCCTCATGTTGGAACAACTAAACAGTAACTGAAGGGAGCTGGGCATTGACGTAATCCGATTTCAGGTGCAACAACATGCCAAAACAGCACTTGATATGACATCAAATGGAGGCAAAAAGAGGGAGTAGAAGATTAAGGAGAACATAGTTTACAACTTCCAAAGAGGATTTAAAGATGTTGAAGAAAGATGGAACAAAAATTTAAACCGGCCACTTAACAGTGGAAACTGTGTCAGCCTGATCTATAAAAATGTACCAGAAGGACCAAGAACTAAGAATATGTACGAAATTACCTATTCAAAAGTGCAAATTGTAATAAAATCTACCGTCCTTCTCATTTAGTCAATTGTTCTTCATAGATATTACTAGTAATTCCTGCATACTGCTTGTCTAGCCCTAAGTATCTTGTCTTGCCCTTGAACAAGACAAGCGGTAGGCCCTTCAATAAACATGAAAGAGATCTCCGAAGAAAATCGCTTTTCGCTTTCCAATTGGGGGCTGGCATGTTTCAAAGGGGGCTTTAGCCTACCTCTAGCACCACCCCTCATTTCTCTTTGGGGCTAACAAAAAGAAAATCTAAACAAATTGACAGAATCAATTATCATAGCATCTGTAAATGTGAGTCAAAACAATCGAATGAAAATCATGTCAAGTTAGAGTGGACTCAAGCAGTGGCTTTGCTCCATCCATCCTTGCGTGAACACAAAAATTTTCAGACAATACATAAATTCTGTTGAAGACTCGATAGTGTTGCTGTGGATGTATGTTTCCATTCTTTTTATAATCAAATGTGTTCTTAGGGAATATAACAGCAGTACTGCAAAACTACTGTGTTCAACTTAGGAGAATCTTAGTGACGACGTTGACAGGAACAAAACCCCCTCCCCCTTCAGTCGAAAAACATCGAGCCTTCACCGTATCCCCTGTCCCATAATGTATGACGTCACAAACGCATGACTCTTATGATATAAATTAGACCCGAGGCCAGCTGTTTCCCGCCAGTCACAATCACGCAATAAGTTCACAGCATTCAAATGTAAGCCGCCTTTTTCAGTTGAAAATCATTTGGGAAGATGTTGGAAAGTAGCAGAGCTGAAAAATGAGTAAATGCTAGAATATTATGGCAGTTGTCTTGCTAAAGATGCATATGAGATGAATTTAAACATGCAGAAGAGCAATTAGTGGAATACTATTACATACACGGAAAGGGAGAATATTTTACATGAACTGCAGTTCAAATACTGAGAGTAGCAAGTGAGTGGCTAAACAGTAATTATACTAAAACTGGACTCGATATTAAAGCTGAATGGAACATATCAAACTATTGGATATTAAAAACTGAGCCAGACTGCATTCTTTGAGAAGCTTGTGGAATTCCTTGCCCACACTATTTTGGTTGCCTCATTCTGTGAAAGCTCTATAACTTGGTTAGCTAAGCACTTTTTGCTGTACATGGAAGACCCTTTGCCAGGCCAGATATCCTGAGTATATTAATCCACGAATGTGCTAGAAGTTATCTAACAGTGAGTTTCCGCACACCATATCAAAGAATGCAGTCTGGAAGTAGAGCGAAGAAATACGGCTGTGGAAAAATGTCAAATACAATGAACTATAATGGATTTTTATCGTGTTGGAATTTTTTTTTGTTAGTAACATAGTTGTATTGAGGATTGTTGTATTTTTGAACACTGCAATTACTTTTCAGAAATGGTATGGACACTCAATATGGAAAAAACATTGCTTTGCTTTACATATTACTTGATATTACCAAGTAGATTTCTATTTCACTCAAAGCGGATAAATTGTTGACGCTGTATAAATATATTGGTAGAATAGAAAATACAATTCATATCCTGGAAATATAAGTGAGTTTTGTCATTTTTATCCTTTAGTTTGATAGGCAGTTGCATAGTAATGGCTGAGAGGGCAAGCAGCGTTTTGAAACAATCAAACATGCTAAATTGCAGGATTTATTTTTAATAAGCTCTACAATTTTTTGTAGAATTATGATTGTGTTGTTTGCCAATTGGGGGCAAGTGACCCCTCTGCTGCTCTTCTTAGCTACGCCATTGAATTTGGATGACTTCCATCAATCTGTTGTTTAGTAATGCACAAGAACTTTCTAACCTTTCCAAAGGATGCATTAAAAATTAGGTAGCATTGCCTGTATGACAGCACCCAATTGAGGGCTCCAGTAATGCTATATCTATGCATTGTAACACTCTTGTGAGAGACCCCATTACATAAGATAGTTCCAATACAACCTTACTACAAAGATCTCTAAAGCATAGAAAGATGCCCCCTGCTCCCTGAACATAGCATGAAAATTTGCCACAAAACAGATGCATAGCCCATCCTCTCAATGTTGCCTACCATTTGAATGCGTCGTTATTATGTTTAATTAAAATTAGGAAAAGGAAGCCATTTTCATTCATTTCCAGAATTGATTCATTGAGAAAGCCAAAATATCCTTCATGTTATAGACAAAAAACAATGAAATTCAAACCCTTGAAATCCAATATTTATTGTTTCTCATAATTTACCTTCATGTGTAGCCATAGATGGTTTCAAACTGCATTTCAGAAATGTTTGAATTTCATTGTAAATAAAGTTAGCAAATGATGTTCTATATTAAACCTTTTGCATATAATTAAAAAAAACTTGAGTAGATATAAATCAATGTAAATGTTATCACCTTCTCCTTCATTTCATCACTCATCAAAGGGCAACCAAATATCCACAACTTCTTCAATGCAAAATCTCCACCATTCTTCTCCTTTGCATTCACAATTACTTCCACCAACATATTCCACCATTCAACTTTCATTCCTTTAATGTTCCTTAATCCAAACTCTTTAACTGTAATCATCCATTTACATAAATTAAAGAAACCCTGTTTAGTTACGTAACAGTACCATATATCCAACCATTCCAATTTAGAACCTTTCGTTATTTCATCATCAATATCCTTATCTTCTAATTTGCAATACCAAATGCTTACCTTTTTAACTTTCACCCATTTAATAATTCCATTAATTTCCTTGCGAATGTCTCTTACAGTCGTCGTTATCTTTGCAAATTCACCATTCAATCTGATTAGATCAACAGATCCAAAGTACATTACATATTTCAATTCATTCAATTCTTTTGCTTCGAACTTCCCATAATGAACATTTTCAAATGCGTTTTTGAGTTCATCATTCGAACATTCGAAATCAACAGTTAAGGGTTTCACCATTTCAATCCACTTACGGCGGCTGCTGATGATGCTGCCAACCTTCTCAAAACTTAATTGATTAACAATAGATAGAATGAATTGTTTTTTAATAACATCTTTATTCATTAAGCACATAATAACATCAATGGATAGTCTGAAGGATGCATCATATTGATTATCAACACATTCGCGCACTAACTTCAAAATGTTGCGAAAAAAGCTCTTTGCATCACTTTCCTCTAAGTTTAAAGCATTTGTGAACAAAATTTTGATAATACCATCATACATTAACCCTGACATGAGCTGGCAGTAGAAAAGTAATACTTGATATGATCTTTTCTTTAATACATCCTTAATTATTTCATCGTGTTCTTTGGCGGTATATACATAAATAGCTGACAAAAACTCCATAAGAGTTAGATGTTTGAATTGCTTTCTCTCTTTAAAGTCATTGGAAACATCGACAAAAAGACTGCTAAGAAATTCCTTTCCTTTTTCAATCTTATCGAATTTGAATTCGATATTTCCCTCAAAAATAATGGAATTTTTATCCAGTAATTCATGACAAATTTCGCTCAGCACCAACAAGACTTTAGAATATTCATTGAAAATTTCAGTAATTCTTTTGTCACGTGACCCATCTTTATCAGCATGCTGTTGAAACATGAGGTAACATATCCAACAATACAACTCTGCAGCATTTTTAATTTCTGTTTCATCTGATAAAAGTGCAACACAGCAGATGGAGTTTAAAAAATGTGGGACAGTATATAACTTAACATTACTTTTTGAAGAATCTTTTATCTTCTTTATTTTTGCAACTTCCTCATCAGAAGATGCAAATTTGTGGATATATTCATCAATTTGTTCATTGCTCAGTCCAATTATATCAACTTTTCGTAAGCCACCCATATTTCCACCACCATGCTTTTCTAACATATTTTCTATATGGGGCCTTCCAGTGATTATAATCTTTGACTCTTGATATTTTGACTTTTTGAGGTCAAGCAGTTGCCCAATAATGGAGTCATTAGTGTTGCTGTCAAACAACTCATCAAATCCATCCACTATAAACACGGTATTTATGGAGTCCTTCACATAGAAGCCAAATTTATTTTTAAGAAATTCAACAATCATTTCATCTTTTTCAAATATTTTGCCTTTATGTAATGCAAAGTAATTCAATTCTCTGCACTCAAAAGTCATGCAAACTTTGAATTTGTTGAACAACTCACCATTTGCCCATTTGTAAGTCATTTGTTTTACAAGTACACTTTTACCCGATCCAGCAATTCCAGAGACAAATGTTACTCGTTTGTTCTTGTCAATTAGTTCAGGCATTTCAATATAACACCCTCTCTTACCTTCTAGTTGTTCAATGTATCGATCGACTTCACCTCTAAGTGTTTCCATAGCAGGCACTTGATCACTCATCCTCAACTTCACGGCGAACTCGTCAACATCCATTTCTTCCAAAACAATTCTGCCATTGGAGTTAACTTTATGAATTTCATGCTTTTGATGTTTGATCTTGTACTTGGCTTTCATGTCATCTTAAAATGAAAGAAAAAAATTATTAGACTTCATCATGGCCATGGGAGGAACTCAAATTTAGGGGGGGGCTATAAACTGTCTCTCAGGAAGACCAAAGAGATCTGGAGAGCAGTCAGAAAATTTGCCTGAATTTCCTATTCTTCTTTCAGAGAAGTTTCCTGAAAAAACGAATTTCTGCCCAACAGAGTGGGCTGCACCCCCTTGCCACCCCCTCTCCTACAATCATGGAATTCATGTCACAACAATCAAAAGATGCATTAGAATTCAATTTTGTATTTCAAACAAAAGCATATAATAGCTTCATTGGAGCCTTCAAATGCTGCAAATGAAGACACTGAAATTATGAAAAACTGAATAGGGTGAAATGCTAATATAATTTTCCTACTTGGTTCAAGAGTTGCAAGCACATTCTAACACTTTGCTTCAAATACATTCCGAGGCTCGGTATGAGATGGAATACTATTGTACCTCACTGATTTTTTAGGGGCAAACCACTGACTTTTGTCGTACACTTAGCTCAAAATTACAAAAAAATAAAAAAACTCAGAAAAAATACAACATCGTAGAAGTCATAAAAAATAACAAAATCAAAGAAAAACAAAAGAAAGCTCATAAAATCATCGGAAAACTACGTGATTTCTTTGCAATCAAAAATTCTCGTACACCTTTTCAAAATCCTGACTGTTAGCAGTACACCACACGTATGGGTGAAATAACCAGGAGAGCAGGGGTGTAGTTTTAAAGGGCGAAGCTCCCCTTGATAAATCTGTTAAAGATTTTGGGACACCCATCTTCCCTACAACGATATTGAAACTTTTACTTATATTTTTCTATTTACCTAACATTTGAAGCTTATTATAATTTTTGCTCACAATATAATATTATGCCACAGCCTGGTAAACATTTGGTCTTCAGTGGAAATTTGAGGAATGAACTGGATTTACTTTGAACTCTTTTAAAAGGGAATCGTCTGCAAACATTTTCAATACATCCCTGTATAGGAGTGGATATTTTTGATAGGTTTGCATAAAAGGAGAGGAGGTAAAAATGAGATAGGATGAGTCTTGTGTTTTGAATTTTGGCTGTCACATCGAATTGAAACGTGTAGCTAAATCTAATTTTCTAAAACTGGCTGTGAAAAAGATTCCAGTGAGTCTTAATCAATTGATACTGTTTTCAGATAGCTCTACACCTCTCGCCCCCAGATGGGAGCGTTCCCCTTATCTCATCTCCCCTCCTTGGATGGGGCTGTGCTCTAAATGAAAGGGCTCACAACGAGAAGACTGCCAAATATTTAAGCTATAATTGTCCACTTTATGTGAGGCATGAAGAAACAAGAACACGCCATGGTCAACTGTATTCTTGTTTTAATTAGCAAAACAAATATTAGATTTTAGAAAAACGAAAGACCCAAGGTTCATTAAGGCTTAACTTTTGCATACAAAATTTTATGTTCTATTATGATCTTGTTTCCTTTTACGATGAAGTAAAACATCAATAAAAATCGTAATATTATACAATATATATTTTCCAACTCAAACGTTCGGTACTTCAAATAGCTTTAAAATAATCCTAGGCACAAAATCAGAAAAATGTGAATATTGTAGCTCAGCAAAGAGTTTGGTATTCATATATGTATTAATTTGTTTAGTTAATAGTTCAGAGTCTGCAATTATATCTTTGAAAATAGATGGAATGACTACGACAGAGCTGCCTGCAATTGCGTGACATTTGGAGTAAGTTTCTACCTTGAGAAATAGAGGACAATTGGATTCTTCTATACATTTTACCCCATAGGAAAGAGAATTGCATTGGTATCCCTTTGCATTTAATCCAGCCGCCAGATATGGCCAGGGGCACAGAGTCAGCGGCTAAACGCCGTACATTCACTATTCCATTGACGTCAAACAATTTACAAAGGCCGTTTATTCAGGAACTTTTGGAAAATTGGTTGCAATCTCTTCTTTTATAGTCAAATAGCTAAATTTCTACATGAAGTTTTGTAAAGACATTGTTTATGTCTTAGAGCTCTTCAGCTAGCACAAGGATTTCAGGTAAGAGTAACAGTTACATTTTCTATTTTTGATGAAGACCCAAAATTCATGCCTGATGATATGTTTACACTTCCGTTCAAAAAGTGTTCGTACGCTTCGGTAAAAAAACGACGGTGTCAACTTCAATTTTAATTTTACGTGTTAACGAACTGTTGTGATACGGATACGGACCTCAACTAGTGCACATCGAAGGAGGTTAAAAAATACTTCAATTTTTACCTTATCCTTTCTAGAACATAAAATTTTGCAATATAACTGCAGATAAAAGCATAATTATGGAATCGCATCAGAGGCTCTAACACCGGCAAAGTCTGATGACCTTAAAAATTTTCATGAGTTTGTCTGGTCTACCAACCCTTAGTAAATTTTTTGCAGTTCTTGATTTCAAGAACTTTTTGCACGCAGCGAAAGCTGCACCCTTTAGCAGTCAACAATTGTTGCCATTTTTCGATAGCCTTTGCCATTATCTTTTTTAAAAGCAACCTCCTAGCGCTTGTCCAATGCTATTTCATGTTTCAGGCCTAGAAAAAATGTTAAGGTTAATATTTTGTCAACATTGTGAAGCAAATGAAATGTAAACAATGTTTTATGAAAGCTTCATGGAAATAGCCGGTTGTCCTACAATAGGTGAGCAAATATGTTGCACCTCCTAGTGATTTTCAAACTGACATGCAATCTGTTGTATGAAAATGGGGTATGGTTTCTTTGACCAACCATTTGCATTAAAGACCATAAAAAGGTCATTAACTATACACACTAGGCTACTAATATAACATATAATTCTATTTACAGCTACTACTTATATAAAATAAATTCAACCTTTTTTCGGATAACCACGCACTGATCTTACAGCCAAAATCACTCGATGAAGGAGCCACATATTTTGTTTATGAAATCCCTCAGAATCCGCATGAACTTTCCAAATATTCCGCTATCATTTTCTTCTTAGGCAATTTCACAACCGTTCGGGATATAACAGAACAGAAAAAGCTTATGTTTGAGAATTATGGTTATTTTTTAAATTATACTGAAGATTGGGCTTCTTTTGTTATTTGACTTTGGCTAAACTAATTTCTTTACGTGAAACTCGATATTCTGCCCTTTAGATTGCTTAAATATAGCACATAATTCACACTTTGCTACTTAACCGCCTTTTGTGGAGTTATTGCTTTTTCTAAAGACGGACTGAGAAGTGATTGCCATCTTGGTGGCATTGTTCACTTCATTTATGTCACTGTGAAAAACAATTTTTCGGCCTACTACACAATTTCAAATCAAATTTCCACGTCTTCCGATTAGCCTAGGTCAAATAGCTGCGTTAATTGTGGTAGTATAAGAGTTACATTTCATAAAATTCGTTCCTAGAAGTTTAAATCAATAGTATTCTATATGGAAAATTTCATCCTCAGCTTTCAAATGAAGAAAAAACAACTAAATCACCATCCGCTAGACTTCTAGCAGCGAGAAACTAAAAGCTTATGGCATAGGCAATCAATTTATTGACCTATAAGAATATATTTTTAGAGAACAAATCGCCTCATCTTATGATTAAAGCGGTTTTGTTACGTGACCGACCTCACTAATGATAGCAAATGCCTGCCGAAATTCTTGTCAAATATCAGGAAATCAAGTTTTAAGTATTCACTTTTGGTTATTATATCATTCGAGCTGAAACCTTTCCAATTCGATCAAATCTTTTACATTTAAAGTTTCATTGAACTGGAAGTGAACGGAGCTGAGAAAGGAAAACTCTCGGTCAAACACTCTCGACTTTGGATCATAAATATTGCTGCAAGGCCTAGCAGATTTATAGCAGGGTGACCAAAAAGTCTCGACTTTTACTTGCTATCACAACAAACTCTGATCAAAGTTCTGCATGAAATGAGCTGCAATGGATTCATTCCAACTAGAATTCGGTTCAATGACGTCAATCAACAAAGTTATTAAAAAAAAAGAAATTATCCAATCTACACATCTCATATCTGAGCAGGAAATGTCAAACTGGGCTATTGCAAAGTTGCACAGAAATACTTTTATATGCTTTTTAACTCTTTAGAAAAAAGGAATTTAATTAAATTTCTTGCTTTTCATTGGAATTTTCGTTGATTATTTGTTGTCGGTTTTAAGGAAAACAGCAAAAATTCGGAAAAAATTGTTCTACACCCGCCAATACTTCAGGAATCAATTTGCCCTATTTACAAGATACATACCAACTACATTGTAACCAGTTTTAAATGTACAACATGGAAGATTTGATAATTTTGCAACTTTCGTCTTTCATATGATGCAATAGAAGCTATTATCAATTTATAGTTATTTCGCATTTCTTTCGACACAATTTCCGCTATTCTAATAATCATTTTTACTCATTTTTATGAGATTCTACCACCTACAACGATTGTATTTCCATCACTGCCTTCCTGTCTCAGGGGTAGCTTCTAGCAAAATGATTTTAAAACATTGGTATTCTCGTTTTCAATATCCCATCTCATTTTCATGAGCTACCTGACGTCATTGCGAAAGCGGTCTATTGTTCCTAGTGCTTCGATTGCTAGCCTCAAATTAACTGCATGGGTCACGCTTGCAACGGGCCTGAATTTGACATTCAGTAAGTGATGAAGAGCTGTCCCTTCTACAATTATAGAATAGAAAAATCTTTGCTGACATGATTATGTCAATACTGCAACCAAATCAAAGTGGTACAATTAATGATGATGTAATGGCTCATAGTTATAGATGAAAGAAATAAGAGTTAAACTCACCAATATCTTCTTCTGTGTATGGTTCTAAAAACGAAGAAACTCAATGTCAACTCGTAGCATCATCACTGATTTTCAACACTACTGGCTAGCACATCTAGATAATCGGCTACACAAAAAAGACAAATGATAAACAATCATGACATTACTTGATATTAGTTTCTGACAAAAATCTTTTATACCTAATGGGTGATTAGAATTCTCATTACCTAATTTCTTCATAGTAATACTCATTCATTATTTCAACATATTCATTACATCAAGTTGGGAATCGACTGTTCACTTTTTTCTGTTATCAGATACTTTCGTCTCAGAAGAGACAAGAAGAACCTGAATGCAATGCAAATAATATCATTCCTATCAAGAACTTTTTCAGCCTCAGAAATTTTAATTCTCAATAACTCCTATTTGTCCTTCTCTTACTCCTCTCACGGCCTCACTCATTTTCTCTCCTCATTGATTGTACCTCCTACACATCCATAATTGTGGAGAACGTATTTGCAGCTAGGCTATAATGCGAATATGTGTAGAACTTGATCATGGGCACAGGGAAGCCTCCGCATTTAGAGGGGCCTTAAAATGTATGCCCAAAAAAGAAAAGAGCCAACTGCCTGAGCACAACAGACCCTTGTTAAGTTGCGGGGGATACAGCCCCCTTGATACTTAGCAACCCCCTCTCTAGTACCAAAGAATTTGATGAAGTAAATGTAACTTAACAAGCAGAAGGAGAGGTTAAGAGATGATAAATACCAATGCAATTTCATTAACTTACGTGGATTCACTGAACTTGCAACCTTCAATTGTTGCTGAATTTCATCGAACTTCTTCTCAACCGATTCACGCATTTGCTTGACTTCATCTTTAGCTTCTTTAACTTCTTCTTTCATTTCTGAAAGTAGGGTGAGGTGGTTAATAGGGGATTTTTGAGAACTTTTTAGAATCAACTCAGAACCAATAGCATGTTGTTCCATGTCAAAATACCATTCCAAAAAGCTATAGCACAGGGGTATATCCGAACATTTTGACCTTCCCACGCTTAAATGAAAACCATGAGAAATTTAGCACATTTAGCGAAAACATCAATTTTCTATTACTTGCGTACAAATGTAATAAACAAGGACTGTTATCATGCATAATTTTCATAGCTTTTAAGGTAAAGCAAAAATAAAAATAAACAGAAATTTGAAACAAAATCTTACTCCGTAGCTATGCAAAGTAGGGTAGTCCGGGGTAATATGGCTCATCAGGGTAAGATGGGTCACTTTTTATTAGTTTCTCACAACTATGTGCCCCATTTTTGTTCATAAATGCTATTTTAGATAATGCCAGAAATTCTTTTCAAAGGTAGTCATAACTGATTTTCTCTGCTTTTAAAAATGAGAGCAGGTGAGGAAGAAATTGACAAAGTGCAGATCATAATTAATTAAGTAACATCATAATTTGAACTTCATCTGTAACACTGATTTTTTAAATAAGAGAAATGGTGAAACTGAAGAAGAATACAGCTACTTACTGAGGAAATAAATATTTCTGCTGAAATGCAAAACAAGTCATAATTCTGCATTCTCTACGCTGCTCGGGTAATATGGGTCACCCAGCTACTCTAAAGTGCCTAATTGCCATCGGTCGGAATATGCGGGGGGATTGGAAACATCAGAGGAAATTAATAAACTGGGGATCGGAATAAGCGGGAAGGGTAGAAAATATGCTGTGAAATCTAATATAATACTGTTACGAAGCACACTATGTTCATAAATCAGGCGTCTATGGTCGCGAGAATGTAAGTGGCACAAAAATATTATTAACAGACAAAAAGATTGGTTCAAAGGATCTGTTTGGAACACGTTTTGAAAACTTTGTGCAAAAACTAATAAGTGGGGGTCCTAAGAAGAGCATGGGGTTGGAAAAATTTCAAAAGATAATTAGCGGGGAGATGACAATTAGGAACTTACGAATATGGTTCTTATTTCTAGAATTAAAGGAAATATAAAATGTGCCTAGAACGACGTTTTGCTTGAATTGTTTAGTTGGAATCGAGCTCCATCTAATTGTAAGTCCTTGAAAACTATAACTTATGAACGTAATCTTTGCACTGGAACTCAATTGCGTGAACTTTTAATATATCAAAGTCAAAGTCCTTTCTCGCGCATAATGGCGCATATGGGTGTACGGGGTGTTGCACCTCCCAATAATACCAAATTTGATGAAAATCAATAGTGCTCGTTAACATTATACTGCTGATAAAACTCGGGGAAAGTCCTCTTTTTCAGCGGCAAATTGGGGTTGGGCACCCCACAAACAATTTTCTATAGCTTCACCCTTGCTGTACAATACAACTGTTCACGGGCAATCCAAAATGTATTCACAAATGAAATTTGAAGAGATTAAATTTTTCCCTACCATGGTCTAACGTGTTTTTGCTTACATCATTGTCACGTGACACTTGTCTATTTACAGACGTGGCCCAACTCTGAATTCTGATCCCCTACTTCTAATCTTCAGTTTAGACATTAAATCTTTACGTTACCCAGATCCTTAGATAGTTTGGGGGAAATTCTCTGACTATCATAGCTGTTTGCATTATTTCAATTATTTCTCAAGGACAAGAACCCAGGGGGGAGATCATACTCACATCAAGTCAAGAACACCATGGCAGGTCTGAACAAGATCATCATTGTTCTAGATAAAATTCTTGAGAAATATTGATGTCAAAAGTTTGTACGACCAATGATGCAATCGTTAGCAGCCAAATCCAGGTCAATGATTAAAGTTATCTATTAATATCAATATGTAACGAACTGGACTGGAAAATTCTCCTAGTGGTCGGACGTCAGCTGCCCCCTGTTAATATATCCTCGACTTCTACCGATCTTATGAAGGTCAGCTCTTTTTCAGGTCAAGGATATTGATAGCATTAGTTCCCAGATCGCTGGGGAGTCTTAGACCATTCATTTTGCATTCTTATTTAAGAAATTTAGATTAAACTATTTACTTTCTTGTACTTAAATTTTAACACCAAATAGGCTATATATTCTATCTTTTAGTTGTAAAGTTACTAATAACAAATTGCCTCTTGAAAAAGAGGTAGAACTGAAAAGCAACCCTTCATAAATATCATAAATGAGTAACTTGACTGAATGACTCAATGAATGAATGAATGAATGAATGAATGAATGAATGAATGAATGATTGAATGAATGAACGAATAAGAATTGCATTGACCTACCAGGCGAACAACAATTTACTTCTGCTGTATCTCCAAATAAGGCAATACCCCCGGAAGTTATGTTGATTATAGGAGTCTCACCTTCGGCTACAATCAAAACAGATCATGACATTAACTGTAAAGAGATAGCTGATGTTAGTGATAGTAATTCGGCGAGAGGGGGTAAGGGAGACAAAATGCCCCTTAGGTGCTATCATGTCGGAGAAATCCCTGTAAAGTCTGTTACCCAAAGACCAAATACACAATCTTTTTATAAGGAAGCCATTTTTTTGCCTGACACTGAATATTCTTAAAGACTTTTCTTATAACAAAATAAGAACTCGGCAAATACTTCTAAAATACCTGGCAAATTCCGCACTGGTGGCCCATTCATTTTTTTGACAAGCCATCAGTGGTTTACGGTGGCCCATAGGGGACAGTGCTTACAAAAAAAGAAGTAATTGCAAACAATAATAAAACACTGAAAACAAAACAATTGCACGCTGTAAATAAAAAGGTTGCACGCGGCAAACAAAAGAAGTTGCACCCGGCACACAAAAGAAACTGCACACTGCAAACAAACAGGGTTGCACACTGGAAACAACAATATTGCAGGTTTCAAGCAAAATATGACATGCTGCAAACGAAAAATCAGAACGATGCTAAGAAAGGTCTAAAAGGCTGTGTGCGCATGTCAGCGGTATCTTATTGCAGGCTCAAATATAGTTCAAGCTTCTATCCTGTTTTTTTAGTAAGAAATGTGACCTTTCTCCAGCCATTTGGGTAGAAAATACACATTGTTTTCCAGTTATACCATGGATTTTGACACAAAAGTCCAGCCATTGAGAATGCTGTCCGACTATTGTCACAAAGTATTGAGAGACCTTAAAATTTCCAATAAATTGGAAGATCCTATATAAGTTCACTTTTTTCCGGTAAACCACCCCTGGAGGGTAAGGATCTATCAACCACCTTGGCAAAACATAGGGAGAACTTACAATTTTGGGTTGACTTGGTGAAAAAAGGCCTGTCCCATGTGATACTGCACAATTTCATCTTCTTTAATCTTGTTTCTCGATAAGATTGTTTTTCATCTAATAATGCTACTACAAATTATTAGGCCTAAAAATAAAATTCCATCTTTTCCAGCCAAATTCTGAAAAAAAAGCTCATTTTCCAGCATTTACAGCTGGAGTGGCCACTTTGTAGTCAAATTGTGATATAATATAGCAAACATCTAGAAAGATTTCAAGAGCCACGTCGCAGTGAGGACATTCATCATAAGAATACATTACCAAATATTGGAGAGAAGGTTAATGACTTTGAAAAACAAAATTAATCCATAAACCTTTGAGAGGGCTGAGCGCCCCAACATAAGAAGAATGTTAAAAGGGGGGCTCTGCCCCCTGTGCTCCTTGACAATCATCCCCGTACAGGAGGATCTCCAGGAAAATTTTTCCAGCAACGTGCTTCATGCTACAATGTGCTGTAACCACCTTATGGTAACCACCAATGAAAGCAATCTGGGTCTAAACACCATTATATAATTTCTGGTCTCACCAAAACCCAAAACACGTGAAAGGAAGGTTAGCCCTCCTCAAATAAAAGCGATGAAGATATACCTCGGCAAAGAGAGCTAGCCCTCTTAGTAGGACTAGCCCTTCTCCATATAAACAACGCCTTAATTGGACTAGCCCTTCCCCTATATCAATAATACCATAAAGATTAAACTATATATAAGCCTGCGATAAGATACCGCTGACATGCACACGCAGCCTTTCAGACTCTTGTTTGTAGTGCATTATTATTGTTTGCAATGATTTCACGTTTTGTAAGCACTGTCCCATCTGGGCCAACGTAGTGGCTGATATCGTATTAATGTCATGAAAATTACCATGTCCCAAGCTTCAAACATATCCATATATGCACACATGTACATAAATTTTTACTTACGAAATTGAATACAAGAAACAGCTGCTGGGCTTCCAGCTACAACCACGCTCCTTTCTGGTGCATGTAATGCAGTGTCCTCAATTGTGACTAAAAACAAATCATAAAATTGCCTTGTCGTATGGTGCAATACTAAAATATTCACAACAAAAACTTAGCAGATGAAAATGACATTAATCACGTGACAAATATGACAATTAAGTTAGCGCTAATCGTTGTTAATTAAAGAAGTCCTCAACCCAAAAAAATTTTTTACTGTTTTTCATGTTAATTGATAGTGGTTAGATATGAATGGCTGAGGATTTTTCTTCGAATTTCCACTTCTATGCTTACTATAAACTCTCAAAGCTCCCATTTTCCAAAAATTGAATATTTTTTTCTCAGAGAAAGTACGTTGTGAAGTAGTATGTACATTGCTCTCAGGTCATATGTCACACTGAACACCATTTTCATAATGCGGAATTCCGACTTGTTTTCTTCGAAGTTCTCGAAAAATCTATTCCGATTGCTGCTCTGTAGTAGGTTGTAGCAATGCTGTTTTACCAAATCAAGTAGCATTGTGTGCACATGATGTCGACTGAGAACCCAACTGGTATGGTTGTTTATTAAATTGTTCGCAACTTTGAAAAGGTTGGAAGTATGGAAAAACTAATTGTAACTTTGCAAACATAAGGCCTGGTCATGTCTATTTAATCAATAAACATTTTGGGCTCAGGCACCACAACAACATATGGAAACAATATGATTATTACTTTGAAAACAACCACAGGAATCAAATAAATTCAAACGAAATGAAGAAAATGGAAGTAAAGGCGATTGGGGAAATGAAAATTGATGAACTTAATCAGGTATATCTTACAAAGAACTACTGCAGGGCTAAGAAGAGAATTAACTGAAGATAATGACATTTAAACATGAAAGTGGTATTCACACTTACGTCATCAGCACAAAATATTAGATGTGAGATGAATAGTTGACACGAAAAGGAAAGACTGCATTCTACAAGCTTCTCATCAAACAAAAAAACAAGCATACCTAATTCTCTCTCCTTGTGAGCTTCATCCATACTGCTTCCTGATGCTACAAACAAGTACAATTTTAATGAACCAGATATGGAGAATGTAGTAGATCATAATAACTATTAAGGTTAATAATAAGACAAATTAAAACATGATACATTCTTAATAAAATAATTATAAAAAACATACTTAATTCTCTCTCCTTGTGAGCTTTATCCATACTGCTGGCTAAGGCTAGAAACAAATACAGTGTTAATGAACCAGATATGGAAAATTTGCATAGACAAATATCAGACTAATGATAATGTAATCATCAGTGATGCATAGTAGTG
>WIPJ01003882.1:397701-455430 GCA_018155075.1 Cassiopea andromeda | reverse complement strand
TTAAATCAATTTGTATTGTGTTCTTGATGACGATCAGAACGATGGAATTAGCGTGCAAATGATTTGTGACTTAGAAAATGATTGCACGTCCTTCGTAGTCTGAGCCATGAACTGCATGAAAGCAATGCACGAATTCAACCATGGACGTGAGCTTGGGGAAGGGTCATGCTCCAAAAGGCGCAACTTCATTTCTTTGGGCAGACCTCGAAGAAATTGTCTCCCTAATAGGGCTTGCTTGGCAGCATCATTCAGGTCCGGATCGGCTTTTAATAAAATGTCCTCAAGTGCCCAAAGGAAAAGCGAAGGATCTTCGTTCGGACGAAGGTGGCGGCTTTCAAATTCTGCATAAAAACGTTCGCGATCAACGACTGGGCATAAACGATCGCGAAGGAACTTAACAAGATGTGCATATGTATCCTTTTGAACATCTGCCAGGCTTTGAAAATAGGCTGCAGCTGGGCCACGGAGAAAGGCAGGTAGTTTCCGTAATTTTGCCGCAGCATCCCACATATTTGTATTGGTACAACATTCGAAATGGCATAGCCAGGCAACAAAATCACCCGTTTGAAACGTCTCAGGAATAATAGCAGACATACTTGATATTTGATAACTCAGCTCTGTTCCTCTGTCACCAGTTGTTGCGTTTTAGAGTTCGCCAGAGAGGGACAAGAAATCGTTGACTGCTTTCTATCGATTCCAAAATAAGACTGACTTATGTTCTACACAATACAAGAGGTTCTGCACATGTCAATTAGTGCCAACTAGGGCCAGGGGTACGACGACAACTAGGGAGTTAACACAATCATTACACTTTTTATTTACACGTTGAAGGACGTAGCAATAACATCCCCCAACTTTTGAAACTTGGGAAAATTCAAGTAAAACTAGGTAAGCACATCGTCAAAATTAGGAAATTTTTGAAAAATTGAAAGCTTCTTAATGCTTGTACAACAGTTGGAAGAACGTATAGTGAAAGGAAGTAGTGACTGCAACGAAGAGCAGCTGTTTCAGAGTTCGAGGACATAATGTATAAGTTTTCATGATGTGAACGATTCTCATGCATCCACTTACGTTCGCTCTTTTTGTGCAAACGCTCGTGGAATCGAATCGTGAATGTACTTTCCTCTTGAATAGTGAATCATCCTGCATCCACAAGAGAAAGCAGCCCTGCATGACAGGTGCATGCATGAGACATGAGTTGGAATGCGCAGCTTTAGCAGTGGCTAACCGTCGGGGTATGTAAAGTATTCAGTAAATACCCTGGGATATCAGATACAATTTTTTTGAAAAATCTTATTCCACCGAAGCCTAAAATTCAATACATCTATTCATTATTGCATGAAATATCCACGTTAGACTGCCATTATTGAGAGGAATGCTGCGTAGGAGCAATATATCACCGCATATTCTCTCTGCTTTGTCATGACACTGTCTACCTCAGTGGCGAAGCTAGCTCTGAGGAGTTGGTCATGCAAAATTCATTGCGCATGCGCAAATATGATCGCGCGTGCGCAATGCAATCCTGTTCAAAATGTATGAGTTATCAACCAGCTCTCACTGGTTACATTAATGCAAGTATATATGATTACTATCTACTGTTCAGATGCAGTGTAGAACTTAGTACCATTGCCAAGGCAAATTAGTTCTCAATATAGGATTGATACTGAGTTAAGCTCAAGCCCCACGTCAAGGGTTTGCCTCTTGCTTGAGTTTCCTTTTAGGCTTAAGGAACCCCACCAATTCCATGGCAATGAAGGAATTGGGGGTAAGCAACCTGAATAAGTTCTTTGGTTTCCAAAAAAAGTAATTACATTTCCTCTGTTTGCTGACTTTTCCATTTATTTAGGTATGTCCAAGGACATAGCTTACAAGAAAATAGCAGTATTGTTCCAGATCCATTGAGAATTGCCAGAAACACAAGAATTTCTCTACAACCCCTCCCTCCCTAACTTGCTCTATCTAATCCACCAAAATCTATAACACAAATCAGTGATATGTTTAAGGGGGGTATGGGGGCATGGTGACCCAAATATTTTCAAAAATGCAAGAAGGTTGGTCAAAATCTGGCTATGCTGCAAGAGAAATGATCACAGTAATTTCTGTGACCTTTTCTTTTTTTAGTAACAGTAGCTGGTCAAATGGTCAAAATGCCTTCCCCCTAATGAAAAGTATCTTGGCACATCTCTGGCACACATCATCATGCCTTCCAAGCACTAGCAATCTATGGGGTGTTCTTCCAAAATTCCCATGAGCAATGCTTACTGTTTATTTTTATAGCCAACATCTCCCAGGATTTTTTGTAGGTAATTCTAATTTCTGTATGCACTTCTTGACTGGTCCAGTCATGGTAGGCCTAATAGAGCTCAAACTCGTAGCTAGCTGTGACAATTAGTGCTCAAATTTGTTGTTGCTGAGGGGAAAATAAGCCTAAATATTCCACACATAAAGAATTTACCTATCATGAGCAGGGACGAAACTAAGAAAATTGGACACCAAGTTGGTGAAGAATGACATGCCCACGTCATCATTTTGAAATTTCATTGGGAGACAAGGTAAGACTTTCTTTTCGCAACCACCGAATGAGCGTTTACTTTGGATTCAGGATAAAGCAATGAAATATACACTTTGGTAAAATTTAAGAATATTTCATTGCCCTGAATATTTGAATACTAGGGTCTGTGGTACCACAATGATAAGAAAAGGGATGATCCTGCTACATGGAGGCCAGTTTTTTCGGACATTTAAATAGAAGCCAAATTATCGTGTGATAAACAAATACTATTTTCTAATTGAAAAAATTATACTTTATCGCCCACAATCAGTAGGCTTTTTAAATCAGTATCGGGCAATACACGCTCTATATTTTATAAGAAACCTAGCTCAAGGCCTAGCTCTTAAAGTTCCTTATTTTTGGACTCCTTTGTATCAAATTCTACTACTAAACGTTCCCTGATAGTTCCTAATTTCTCACTGAACATATAATGCCATAAAAGTCATACAGACATAAAGAAACATCAAAATTCCGAATTTTACTATTAATTTTGGTGGATTTCAAGACTAAGAGCACAAGTAAGGTAGGAAAGAAGTTTCATAAATGTATCTATGTGAGTTGCCACTGTAAATAAATGGAACCGGCTTTCTAATTCTTGATTATTTGCAGTAGTGAAAATTTTTTAAATTTAAAAGGTCCTTAGGTCTTTTTCCGTTAGAAGGATAAGTTCTTTAAATATTTTGGCCTTCTACAAGGAGGTTCCTTATAAACTGGTTTCTTATAAAATGGAAAGCTTGTAAATCGCAGATAGATCACCAGTACCATTACCTTCACAATACCTTGGAATGTGATTTGAGAAAGTATCATCGAGAGACCAGGAGAAGTCTTTTGTAACGTTTATTTTAAAGTTTGATATTTTCAAGTGATTGTTTCAATATTTTGCAACAGCAACTGGCGAGTTTGCTAAGCTTGCCGTTGTGAGCCTTTGCAAATTGAGCACTGTTAGAACATCATAATTCTGTATTGTAACTATTGGACACTGTTGCAAGCAGACATTTTGTTGCAAACCCGTCAATCTGTCGTAAAACTTATGAGGGGCCGACTTCAGTGACTCACTATATCTGCAATAACTTTCCGTGAGCAAAAGCCATGAACGAGCCTCGTTTTACATATCCACCTCTCCCCACCGTTCCCCGTTTATAGTTGCTAGCAGTTACAGTTAGCTTTTGAGTTCTTTTGAATAAAACTCAGCCTCTACAAGTAAGTTAACATTATCAGTAGTATCGTTAACTACTATTTTTGGGAACGCTTGGTACTCTAGGATCAGGGATGCCAGAGAAAGGGGCAGGGAAGCAAACGACCCTCCTGCCTGTCATTTTGGGAAGCAAAAGTGAAAGAATATTGCAAAGTTGAAATTTGCACTGCTACATAATCATTGAAATATTCCTAATTGCTAGCTGTAGTATTTCATAATTAAACGAAAACATCATATCTGCATTTATCTTGCTTTCGTTGCACCTACAGCCCTCCATATAAAAACTTTTTGAAATCACCACTGGCTTCTCTTTTGGAGGTTTCAATGGCTGACGATTTACGCTTTATTTTTGTAATAAAGATTTTTACACGAAACATCAGGCTGAGATTCAGAAAAAATTAAGAAACAGTTAAGAATCGTAGGTGGGCTGAGTTGCAAACATTAACTGGAAAAAACTGTTTTTTGCAAGAAACTTTCTCATTAAACCACAACTAATATTTGATTCTTATAAAATAGCGTTTTGCAGCACTGTTTGATGAAAAGTCAGAACCTTTGATGTTCTGAAAGAGCTTGTTAATCAATGATGAGGCCATAAATAGATTACATGATGTCTGAACACTTAATTTTCTATTCTACTAGTTCAGTCTGTCTTATGAAAACGAAATTTGAAAGAATTTTGTCGTACCGGGCAGGAATGACAGAAAACTTTACTTCGTCACTTAATGTGTAGAAGAATCAAAGGAAAAACAGAAAAAAGAAAGATAATATGTGCTTTTAGTGAATGTAATGATCATACAAAATAAGTGTCTATTGCTAATAATGGTAAGTGATAAGTGCTAAAAATGATAATACTATGAGTTTGTGGCTTTCCTCTGCTGCTGCAAATGTACTTGTCATTGTTCTTAATGGTACCCTCAAATGGCCTAGCTAGTTCATTCTTAGCTTATCTAGTAATTTGTCTAAGCCAGTACTTTTCAATTAAGTTTTGCGGGATCCCTCCGTCATGGAAAGAAGAAATATTTCGCGCCCCCCACTGGCTATAAATAGGGCAATCACTTATAAAAATAGTAAATTTTCACCTGTTCCCCAGGCTCTTTCCGGTTACCTCCAAAGTACAGGTATAGCTTTCAACTATGGCGCTGTTCGCTTGCTAACATTGCCATAATAGCGCTTAGCAAATTTTAGTTGATAAGGTCTGGCATTTAGCACTTCTTTATGCAAAATCAATGAACATTAGGAGCAGCTCCTAATGGTGTTATTGATGTAAAAGTTTGGAGCTCGGAAAATCACTCCCAGTTAGTATACTCCAAATATTTGTAATATGATTCGTTTCCTATATTCTCCTTCAATTTTGAGTGTTCTTGCTGTACGCTACTTCCCATGATCAAATGTGCCACCAGTGACGCATGCGCCTCCAGTTCTGTAGGCCCTTGTTTATTTTTTACTTTTACTCATTGAAAATAGATCCATGCCCCCATAGAATTCAACATTTCTCAGGGCAATTGGAAAAATTTTCCGAATTAGTTTTTGCCTGCATTAGAAGGGTGTCGTCAAGTGCAACATAGAATCTTGCAACAAAGGGGCCGAACTCAAAGGAAAAATTCCTCTTTCTGCTGCTTTAACTATCCTATTGAATATATAATGCGGCTCTAATGAACGCCGTGTAAAAGTAGGGTATCTACATTTACAGCAACACTTGCTTAACCTGACAGTATAAAGGAGCCCAGTCAAATATTACGTCATTCAAGATGGATGGGGGAGCTTTTAATTTTTGTGACGAAGTGACATATAAAATTTTGCATGGCCTTTGTCCCGAAAATCTTCGCCATAAGTTCACTGAAAGATCCATGATCACAGATTATAGAACCAGAAATCATGGAGATCTGCAAATTCCTAAAGTTAGGTTAGAATATGCAAAGCGAAGTTTCTACTTCTCTGGTGTCAAAAACTGGAATGATATCCCTGACAACATTCGAGAACGAGAATCAGTCGCTCGTTTTAAAACAGGTTTTAGAGAGTATCTTTTGAACCTACAGGACCCAAACACGACCCCTTGGTAGAGCAGCAATTCTTAAAATTATTTTGTTTTCTTTCTAAAGATATATTGTTATTAGTATTAATTTTCCTAGCTGAAGGGTACTCGTGTGTATAAATATTGATAAAATGAAAAAAAATGAAAAAAATGAAAGTGTGACAGCATGTGGGTGGGTTGTTTTTGGAGTGTAATGTCACATCTTTTAAACAAATTGATATTTAGCATATTTTCCCCTAAAATAGTAAGTCTGAATCTTTTTTAGAGCAGATTTTGGCTTCACGTCAAAAAATAATCTGGTAATCCGATTTTGATGCCATTTTGATAATACGCGCATTTTTACGAAAGCAGAAAAATGTCCTATCATTATATGATGCAAAATTCTAGGGGATGGGTGGGTAGATTTGAATTTGTGACAAAACGTGATAAGAGGTAGGTGGGTATCTAAAAATGCCAAAAAGTAATGTGACGTAATATGTAAATGGCCCCAAACAGTAAGTACATAGGTGAGCGATAATCCACACACGAATACTCGATGCCAACACAAGCAATAATACAAGGGATAGGTCACTAAACAACCTCTAAATGATGTAAGTCTAAGCAATATATATGAAATAGTGCACAATAGCTACTACCTTAACTACTACTACCTTTTCTACTTCTACAGCTCAAAATGGTAATGCCAGTCTAGGTCCATGAGACAATAATGCAAATTATTTATTCCATACAAAGGAGATTTGGCGAATAACTGGCCTTAATCAGCTCAACCGAACTAGAGTAAACCCTGTACCTCAACTCCATACAGTTGTCTTTTATTCTGGAATAATGCAATTGACATAGAGGAATAGACTACGCTCTTTACTAACAATACCAGAAAATCTAATATTTGGCAAAAAATACCAGGGCATCACGAATGTAAGACCTGTGGGGTCTAAATAAAAACTTGCCAAAAAATTGGCGTGGCAGCTAAGATATTCGCCGAATGTCTTCAAAAGCTATAAAAATACGCTATTTGTGGATAAGAAGTAAGACTTATAAGCAAGACTGGATAAAAAGTTTCCCTGGGGTGTGAAAGCACCCTTCCACTGTGAAGGCTCTGTAAAATACATACACTAGCCACAGAATTCATAGCTTAACAGTAAGTTCGAAATTTATAAAAGTTTATGAAAATTGAGCAAATATTTCACAACAGTGAGCCCCCAGGAGACAGCGTTCTTGCGCAGCTACCATGTCACCTGAGTTCAGGTGAGGTGTTGGATACAGAAATCGTTACACATTTCAAATACTTAAAAGATAAATGATGAAAGCTTAATATATAATGAATTGTCTCTTAATAATTGATACTTAATGTTTATAAATGATTAAATATGACATACACCAGAGGAAGTCTCTACAACTGCATACGCAACGACACTTTCTTGGCTGCGGAGGAGGTGTCTGAAATACAAATATAAAAGAATATGAATTAGCATAAAATTTGGCCTTCGTAAGTTCAATATGAACAGACAGCCGTACAAAGAACATGGAAAGGAGGCCATTCATTGCAATAAGTACATCAGAAAAGTAGGTTAGTGAAACACAGGGATACAAGTATTGAGAAAGAACTGCAGATTACTCAAAGGCAAAAAGTACATAATCAATCGTATCTATTGCCTTCATTGATACACAAAGGAGATCACGTGAGACACTTCAATTCTAAGACAACATTAAAATTTAAGGAATAAACATCACAAATAGCTTCCAAATGCTAAATGAATCGTAAATAAACGACTGATGCTTATGAAACCAATAGCGATCTATCAGTCCCGTAGACACTAGGGTGAAAGTAGGGGGCTGTGCTCCAATAATATACCAAGGTTGTATATAGAAGTACTCCACAGTGTACTTTTAACCATTTTTCAACTGATTTATATCGATATCCTGCTTTTATTGTATCACAGATTGGAAACCTCTTGCAATCTTATTAAAAGTGTTGTAGGAATTTCTGCCTGTGTAGATGGTTACCCCTTTGGGGAATAGGGCATTGCGCATTCCATATAGCATTGTGCATTCCATAATACCCCCTGTGTAAGAAGTCTTTTCCTCGAATAACTAGTAATAGATTGTTTTGCATATATCGTTAGTGCACATGCATGTAATGACAAAAGAACCTTGGCTCAGTCTTTTACGTTTTCATTCTAAATCTTTAAATTTCGATGAAACTAGAAAAGGCACTAGTTTCTCTATTTTAGCATGAAATCAATGACGAAAGCTCCTAAAAGAGCGTTTTCCGACGTTCCGGAGGGCGTTACCTCGTAACATGTTTCTGAAAGCAATCTCCTAGATCCCCACTTTCTTACAGAATACCTACGAAAAATAATGTTTTAAGACATACTGTGTCATCTATTGGCACTGATGCATGACATGAAAACTCTACCCCGGTTCTTAACTTAATTTCTATATCTGTACCCTCCTCCCTCTCAATCAAGTTTAGCTGTCTAAGGGCATGGTATCCACTACGTAAAATAAAGAAAGATTCACTTACGCAAAGGAGTTTGAGTGACATCATTACACCAGCGTACAGCGTCGATTCCTTGGCTGAAGTAGAGAACGAGAATAGAATGAAATGATGTAATACTTGGAAGTTGTATGTTCAACATCATATGTGAGATACAACGAAACACAGAAAGGGGAAAACATAATGAACAAACACATGCAAAATTAAGGAGTTACAAAATAAATTGCAGAATTTCGCCAAGCTAAAGGACAGGATTCCCTTATCATAGACTTTCTGTGATCAGAATTCCATTGAAAAAAGACCTGTGAAAGTTGCAAGTTCAAATCAACAATGGTGAGAAAGTTCTTCATCTTCAGTACAAACCATGACTGACAATCATAGAAATGCTGACAATAAGCAAATTTTAGCTTTGAATAAATGGGGAAAATGGAAGTAAATCAAATCCTTCTCTACTAAGACTGAGCGATAAGAAAACACGCAAAAAGTTACTAATTAATGTAAGACAATGGCACAAATATATCAAAAGTAAGCAATATCTATGAAAGCAGATACGATAATGGATATGGAATACGGGTCGTGTGAATGTATACAAGAGATTATCCAGAATGGTCAGCGATTACAACAAATACAATATACGCAACTCACTGGTTGTGGCGGATGCATTACTGTACGATCAATTTCTAATGTTATGCCACATTGCAATATCTATAAGAGCAATGAAAGTGTAGTCATCAGCAAAAAAAGCACTGTGAAGCCTCAATTCTGATATTATATGAACTTATAAGTAAAGCTTGAGCAACAATAACAATCTAATGTCATTGACAGAGTCAATGACACAGTTATAAAATTCGCAGTGCAGGGAAACTTTGTATTTATAGGTGCTGGAAACACTATACAGGATAGCCAGACTGCCAAAAAAATACAGCTACACACACGACCTTTGCTTTCAGGCCATGGCAATACAGAGGAAAACGTTTGGTGTCGAATTTCTCAACATCTTTATTATAATGCAAAGCAGGGCAATTACTAGCAGTTCAAAGCATTAGCCAAACCAGTGAAACATTTCTTCTAACATTGTTGGCATTTGTTGGGCAAAAATGTTGAGATGGTTTGGCCAGGGCTTACTAAGGGGGAAAAACTATTGAGAGGCACTTAGCATGAAAGCGATCGACAGATACTGGGTGTCTGGAGGTTTGCCCCAGAATTAAAATTTACATTGACACTTTCTAGAAAAGCAAAACATCTTGTTGAGAAGTAGGACTAAAGTTGTTACCATAATATTTATGCTTAAACAAACCACTTGCAAAAGTACAGGGGGAGAGTCAATCCGAAATCAATGAAGTCGAAATGTTACATTACATTCACTCAGTTATTCAAACTTTACCTATCAGTGATGCAATGTTGCAACGCCTACAGTCGACAACTGCACGTGACACAACTTTGCAGAAACTAAGAGAATACACCATCAAAGGTTGGCCATCAGAAACAGACGTAGATCCATCACTCACACCGTACTACCAACATTGTGATGGTATCGTGTACAATTATGAGTTACTCCTTAAAGGCCACCACATAATTATTCCACCCAGCATGCGCTCAGAAATAAAATCTTCCATTCATCAAGGTCATCAAGGTCAATACAAATGTATTCTTCACGCAAGAAACTCTGTGTTCTGGCCAGGAGTCAATCATGATATCATTGAACTAGTATCTCAATGTGCTGAATGCCTTAATCATCGTAACCGAAAGAAACGTGAACCCATATTACCTCATGATATTCCCAGTACACCATGGACGAAGGTAGCCTGTGATTTATTCACAATTTATGACAAGGAATATCTCCTTATAATTGACTACCGATCAAAATGTTTTGAGATAGCACCCACCCCTAGAGAAAACAGCCGATTTATCAGCAGTTATAAGGGCCACCAAGAAAATTTTCAGCCGCCACGGTATACCAAAAGCCGTGTTTTCTGATAACGGCCCACAGTTCATCAATAATCTTCAAGAACTCGCACCAGGAGCTGTAGTGCGAATGCAAATCGATAGTGATACCTCATGGAAAGGAACGGGCAAAATTATAGACAGATGCCAACAGCCTCGATTGTATCTTGTCTTAAACTCAAAAGGCAACATAGTAAGATGCAATAGGCGACACTTGCTCCCAACAACTGAAACCTTCAAAGTTTAACCAAACTATGACCAGTTTCACACTGCACCAAATGAAATCAAACTTACACAAAACCCCAAGCCCACCAGCGCATCACCATCAAGTGCTAAAGAGAAACAGCAACAAAGTAACAACACTACAATAACCAGATCCAGCCTTCAAAGTCGCCCTCCTGTTCAGTACTCCAACACAGATGAGAACTGAAAAGAAAAACAATTTATTTTATTTTGAACTTGGACTTGTCGAAGAGCTTTATTATATTTTGATCTAGAGAAAGGGGATTTTATGATTGTAAGCCTACTCATATTTATCCTACCATATTCTCAACCTTCTCATTTTTCTTATCACACATTATTTGTTATCTTTATGCTACTCACAATAAACATAATACATGAATCATCCACCATCTTACATCAACCTCACTTTGATATCAAGATATATTATTCTCGTGTATTTACTCTCTCGATAGTAGGCCATCTTATGACATCCACGCTTCTCAATTGATGTTTGATTCTATCGACTCAATCTGGCGCAATCCAAAGTATTACACACTACAGCCTTTACCAAAAAGATCTCAAATGCATAGCAAAATGTCTCCTGCCCCCTGGACTTAGCATGACAATCTGCCACAAAACAGGTGCATAGCCCCACCCTCTTAATGTTGCCTACCATTTGAATGCGTCCTTACTATTTTTAATTAAACTTAGGAACATTTAGCCATTTTAATTCATTTCCATAATTCATTCGTTAAAAAGCCAAAATATCCTTCATGTTATAGACAAAAAACAATGAAATTCAAACCTTTGAAATTAAATATGTATTGTTTCTCATAACCTATCTCCATATGTAACCAAAGGTGGTTTCAAACTGCATTTCAGAAATGTTTGAATTTCGAATTTCAATGTAAATAAAGTTAGCAAATGATGTTTCATATTAAACCTACAAAAAAATGGAGTAGTTATGAGTCAATGTAAATGTTATCACCTTCTCCTTTATTTCATCATTCATTAAAGGGCATCTTCTTATCCACAACTCCTTCAATAACAAATCTCCATTATTCTTCTTCTTTGCATTTACAATTACTTCCACCAACACATTCCACCATTCAACTTTCATTTCTTTAATGTTAGTTAATCCAAACTCTTCAACTGTAATTATCCATTTACATAAATTAAAGAAACCCTGTTCAGTTACACAACAATTTCCTATCTGCAACAATTCCAATTTAGAACTTTTTGTTATTTTATCATCAATATTCTTATCGTCTAATTTGCATTTCCAAATGCATACCCTTTTAACTTTCACCCATTCATTAATTTCATCAATCTCCTTGCAAATGTCTCGTACAGTTGTTGTTATCTTTGCAATGTCACCATCCAATATGATCAAATAGAAAGATGCCAAATACTTTGCAAATTTCAATTCATTCAATGCACTTACTTCAAACCACCCAAAATGAACATTTCGAATTGCTTTTTTGAGTTGAATGTCATCACATTCGAATTCGACAGTTAAGGGTTTCATCATTTCAATCCACTTACGGCGGCTGCTGATTTTGCTTCTGTTACCACGCTTAAAACTTAATTGATTAACAATAGATAAAATGAATTGTTTGCTAATACCATCTTTATTCATTAAGCACATAATAACATCAATTGATAGTTGGAATGATTCATTAAAATCACTACCAACATATTTGCGCACTAATTTCAAAATATTGCAAAAAAAGCTCTTTGCATCACTTTCCTCTAATTTTAAAGCATTTGTAAACAAATTTTTGATAATTCCTTTATACATTAACCCTGACATCAGCTGGCAGTAGAAAAGCAATACTTGATATGATCTTTTCTTTAAAATATCCTTAATTATTTCATCATGTTCTTTGGTGGTACATACATAGACAGCTGACAAAAATTCCATAAGAGTTAGATGTTTAAATTGCTTTCTCTCTTTAAAGTCATTGGAAACATCAACAAAAAGACTGCTAAGAAAGTCCTTCCCTTTTTCAATCTTATCGAATTTCAATTCAATGTTTCCCTCAAAAATAAGGGAATTTTTATTTAGTAATTCATGACAAATTTTGCTCAGCACTAACAAGAGTTTTGAATATTCATTGAAAATTTCAGGAACTTTTGTGTCATGTGACTGTTCTTTATCAGCATGCTGTCGAAACAAAAGGTAACATGACCAACAATACAACTCTGCAGCATTTTTAATTTCTGTTTCGTCTGATAAAAGTGCAACACAGCAGATGGAGTTTAAAAATTGTGGGACATGATAGAGCTTTAGATTGCTCTTTGAAGAATCTTTTACCTTCTTTATTTTTGCAACTTCCTCATCAGAAGATGCAAATTTTTGGATATATTCATCAATTTGCTCGTTGCTCAGTCCAATTATTTCAACTTTTCGTAAACCCCCCATATTTCCACCACCATGCTTTTTTAACATACTTTCTATATGGGGCCTTCCAGTGATTATAATCTTTGACTCTTGATATTTTGACTTTTTGAGATCAAGCAGCTGGCCAATAATGGAATCACTTTCGTTACTATCATACAACTCATCCAATCCATCCGCTATAAACAAGGTATTTTTGGAATCCTTTACATAGAAGCCAAATTTATATTTAAGAAATTCAACGATCATTTTATGTGTTTCTAACCCACTGCCTTCATTTGATGCAAAGTCATTCAATTCTCTACACTCAAATGTCATGCAAACTTTGAATTCGTTGAACAACTCACCATTTGCCCATTTGTAAGTCATTTGTTTTACAAGTACGCTTTTTCCTGATCCAGCAATGGCAGTGACAAATGTTATTCGTTTTTTCTTGTCAATTAATTGAGGTATTTCAATATAGCACCCTCTCTTACCTTCTAGTTGTTCAAAGTATCGATCGGCTTCACCTCTAAGTGTTTCCATAGCGGGCATTTGTTCACTCATCCTCAACTTCACGGCAAACTCTTCAACATCTACTTCTTCCAAAACAATTCTGCCATTGGAGTCAACTTTATGAATTTCATGCTTTTGATGTTTAATCTTGTACTTAGCTTTCATGTCATCTCAAAATGAACGAAAACATTATTAGACTTCATCAAAGCTGTGGGAGGAACTCAAATTTAGGGGGGGCTATAAACTGTCTCTCCGGAAGACCAAAGAGATCTGGAGAGCAGTCAGAAAAGTTGTCTGAATTTCTTATTCTTCTTTCAAAGAAATTTCCTAAAAAACGGATTCCTGCCCAACAGAGGGGGCTGCCCCCCTTGCATCCCCCTCTGCTACGCTAATTGAAGTAATGTCACAACAATCAAAAGATGCATTAGAAGTGAATTTTGTTTTTCAAATAAAGGCTTATAATAGCTTCATCGGAGCCTTCAAATGCAGCAAATGAAGAAACTGAAAGGAATGAGATGGAAAACTATTGCGCCTTTCCACGAGAGTCAAATCACTGATTTTTTCGTACACTTTGCTCAAAATTACAAACTATAAAAAATGCTCACACAAAAAATGCAACATTGAAGAAGTCATAAAGAATCACAAAAACAAAGAAAAACCAATAAAGGCTCAAAATCATTGGAAAATTATGTAGTTTTTTTGCATTCAAAAACTTTCGTATAACTTTTCAAAATCATGAATGGTAGCAGTACACCACGTGTATGGGTGAAATAACCAGGAGAGCAGGGGTATAGTCTTAGGGGAGCTCGAAATCCCCTTGATAAATCCTTTGAAGAATTTTGGACACTCAGCTCCCCTATAATGATATTGAAATTGTTTCTCATAGTTTTCTGTTTACCTAACATTTGAAGCTTATTAAAATATTTGTTCACTATAAAATATTATGTCACAGCCTGGCAAAGTTTTCTCTTCAGTGCAAATTTGAGGAATGAACTGGATTTGCTTTGAACTATTTTAAAAGGGGGCCATCTCCAAAAATTTTCACTACATCCCTGTATAGGAGTGGATATTTTTCACAAGTTTGCATAAAAGGAGATGAGGTAAAAATAAGATAGGAGCAGTATTGCATTTGAAATTTGGCTGTCACATCAAATTGAAACGTGTAGCTAAATTTAATTTTTTAAAACTGCCTGTGAAAAAAGTTTCAGTGTCTTAATCAATTGATACTGTTTTCAGAGAGTTTTACACCCCTAACCCCAGGATGGGGGTGCCCCTTACCTCATCTCCCCTCCTTGGATGGGGCTGTGCTCTAAATGAAAGTGCTTACAACGAGAAGACTGCCAAATATTTAAGCTACAATTGTGCACTTGGCATGAAGCATGAGAAAACAAGAATACACCATGGTCAAATGCACTCTTGTTTTAGTAAGATCTAAAATATAAGAATAGTTTACATAAATGAAAGACTAGAGGTTCATTAAGGCTTAGACTTTGTAGGCAATCCAGTGCTAATGCTACTTTCAGATTCACTTTCGCATTATGAATACAAAATTTATTGTTCTATTACAGCCTTGTTTTGTTTTATAATAAAGTAAAACATCAACAAAAGTTCTAGTGTTATACTCCTTATATTGTCCAACTCGTACGTAAAAATAGTTTTAAAACACCTAGGCCCAAAATCAGAAAAATTTAAGAATATTGTGGCTCAGCAAGGAATTTGGTATTCATATATGTATCGCAGTGTTTATCTAATAGTTCAGAGTCTGCAACTATTTCTTTGAAAACAGATGGAATGACTACGACAGAGCTGCCTGCAATTGAATAACATTTGGAGTAAGTTCCTACTTTGAGAAACAGAGAACAATTGAATCCTTCTATACATTTTATCCCATAGGACAGAGAATTGCATTGGTATCTCTCTGCATTTAATCCAGCCGTCAACTATGGCCAGGGGCGCAGGGGCAGCAGCTAAATGCCGTAGATCCACTATTCCACTGACGTCAAACAATGTACGAAGGTCATTTTAAATTTTAAGGTTAATATTTTTCGAAAGTCGTGATGCAAATGAAAAACTGTGAAATGTAAACAATGTTTTATGAAAGTTTCATGGAAATAGCCGGTTGTCCTGCACTAGGTGAGTAAAAATGTTGCACCTCCTAGTGATTTTCAAACTGACGTGCAATCTGTTGTATGAAAATTGCGTATGGTTTGTTTGACCAACTGTTTGCGTTAAACACCAAAAGCAATATGAAGTCATTAATTATACATACACATTAGGCTACTAATATAACATATAATTCTGTTTACAGCTACTACTTATTTAAACTAAATTCAACTTTTTTCGGATATCCATGCTCTGATCTTACAGCCAAAATCATTCGTTGAAAGGAGCCATATATTTTGCTTATGAAATCCCTCAGAATCCGTTTGAAGTTACCAAATATTCCGCTGTCATTTTCTTCTTAGGCAATTTGACAACCGTTCGGGATATAGCAGAACAGACAAAGAGCTTATGTTTGAGAATTATGGTTATTTTTTAAATTATACTGAAGTTTGGGCTTCCTGCTAGCCATGGCAGAGGAGCAACATCTCGAAGTTCGAGTTTTTTGCAAGTTTGCAACTAATTCTGGGGGCCACAAATCCTGTTAGAGGATGAAGGGTCTCCCAGCAATTTCAGAAATTCCTTCAACGCTGGCAAAAGTAGTGCTTGTAAATGAAAATGAAAATTTTCCACATCCATACCCTTGTCACAGATAGCCAATTGACCATTACAGTACCCTTGTCACAGATAGCCAATTTAACAACAAAGAGATTAAATTGTTTAATCTTGGGCGAGATAGGACAAGATCTCTGGTTTGTTTCCTTGCGTTCTAAGCTCACCGAGTAATCCTGTCGTTTTAGACACAAACTCGTGCTCGTCAGAGGATACATATTTGCAGTGAGGTGCTTGCTAGTTTTGAACGATGTTGGCCTGCCTAACCCTAGCTCTGCTATTTCGGTAGCAAGCAAGTAATCCTTGTTTCTAACGTAGCTTCTGATATAAAAATTTTACAGTTTGTGGAGAAGTCCATTTGGAGCGATTTTCTTGGCCATTGGTAAAGCATGCTTAATGTGTAAGATTTTTCAAATTTGAGAATCTATGCTGTTTTGCTAAGGGGATAACCACATAGTACGTACGAAAAATTCTTAGAAATTTAGATCCCCTCTCCCCTTTGTACGCAAACGCACGCTGTTTAGATGACCCCCTGTCTAAATACGTACTTTCAAGGTGACCCTCTTCCAATTACCATGCATTACTATCTCAAGGTAGAAGCTTTTCACAAATGTTCTTATGCATTCTTTTTGCATTATTCCATTGAACAATCCATGCTAACATCTTCGAAAGTTTGTTAGCATTTTAAAGCGTAATGTTTTCACCTTCATCTCAATCATCAAGTAATCGGATATCCTGGGATATCTTCTAAACAAACCTCTTCCTTTCAGATTGCCTCGAGGGATCAGTGTCCTCTAGGTTTACATGAAGCAAAATTCTTTATACAGGCCATATTTTGCATATGTGATTTCATCTAGTAATACTATAAATGCTTCAAGAACCCATTCAATCATCAACTTTCATGAGAATGGGGATTTAATAGAGAGGGGGCTTAACTGGAAGTTCTGCTTGCAAATGGGTGCTAAATAAAGCTTCTGCGCTACGTAAATTATTAATAAATTTCAATATTTTGATTCTCAATATTCTTATAAACTTTAGTCTTGTAAGAAATAGTGCATTCCAGCAAGAAACAGCTATTTGCAACAACTGTATATGCAACCAATAACCCCTGTCTTCTAAATGTAACATGTTGAGTTTGATGTTTTAGTTATGTGCTGCATTTCGTATCCCTTTAGTTATCATGTTGCGTGTTTCAGTCTTGCGTACCTGTGGAGTTCTGTTGCTTGTAGTAAACACCCTTTCCGGGCAATGTGTTGTCCTGTCAACGTGTATTGTAATCCTCACGTACCATGTATTGTGCGTTCAGTTGATGTCATATGTAGTAAGTGTTTAATTCATATTAGTCAGTCAGTTCGCATCAAGAGCTAAAACATCAAAAGTATAGTTTCAGTGCGTCACTTCTACTTTAGGCCTAGGCCTATGGCCTAGGATTGAGGCTTTTGGTGAATCACCATAATAAAAAGAACCCCAATCGTTACATAAGCAACTTCAAACATTCTATCTCTAACGAACCCTAAATCGCAATTTTATCTTGTCTCTTTCTTCTCACACCTTCCTTCTACACTGTCTACTGAGCATCTGTCATTCTCCTTACCAGACTCCTTTACACATGTTGATAACTTAAGACTCATTGCGAAACATCTATTGTATTTTTGTTGTGGTTAGCTACATTGCAGCAGTCGTATTGGGTACGTACACATTGGCAGGAACCCCCCTCCCCCCTCTGTGCGTACATACTATGTGGGTGGTCCCTAAGCAACCAACAGATCTTTCAGATTCAGCTGCTGCTTAGGGATCATGGTCTACACATAATTGCCATTAATGAGCCTACATTAAATTCAAGCTATTCCACACAACTCACCAGCATTAATGGTTTCAAGCATGAACGTAAAGATAGGACGTCTAGAGGAGGAGGTGTTGCTATCTATAATAGAGATTCCATTAGGTACAAACTACGAAAGTATATTCCTTATAATGACCTTGGATTGATCTGTGTAAAAATTTTGCCTCCCACAGCCAAGTCCTAATTTCTTGTAGCTACGTATCGACATCCTAATGACCCAGTTGAATCCTTCTGCAATAATGGAATAATTCTATCTTTCCTAGACAAGAAAGAAAAGGAAGTTGTTCTCCTTGACGATACTAGCTGCAATTTAATAGTGAAAGAAGGTATCGCCATGGATAGCGATGCAACAATATTTATGAGCTTTTTACTTGTAAGCAGCTTGTTACATAACCAACTCACGTCACTGCAAGTTCATCTGCCATTATTGATCATATTCCAACAATGTACCCCAGGAACATAGTAAAATCTGGGGTAATCCCAATTTCTTTAAGCAACCATTTCATGGTCTTCTGTGTTCATAAGTTCGAGTGTGGGGTGTTAAAGGGCCATAAAACGATCAAAACACGGAGAATAAAAAATTTTAATGAACAAATGTTCCTCAAGTCGATGCAAGTATTAATTGGGTAAGGGCTCTTTGTCAAACTGATGACATCAATATATATTTATGGGCAACTGGTCCAATCTCATTTCATCTGTCATCGAGAAACATGCCCCTATTCTAGAGATGCGATTGGGCCTGTGGCCATGGGGTGGCATGGTGTGGCAAATGCCACACCTGAGTAACAAGATGTCAGCCTTTTGCCACCCCTGGAAAATTCTGGCTGAACTCAACCTTGGTCTTCGTGACATACTAGAAAGTTCACTCTTATAACATCAAGTATGAAATTGGATCTCAGCTTTTGTACCACATGCCACCCCTGAAACACAGGTCTGGCTGCGGGCTTGGATGCGAGTCTCGGATAAGCATTTTGCCCTAGATCAATGCTGATCTTAGGACACTTTTTAAGTCTAGGGATAAGTTTAAGACAGCGGTAAGCAAAATAAGTCAACGTTATTAATGAGTTCTTACAGACATTTACAAAAGAAAGTCAATAGCCATAACACAAAATTCAAGCGGCAGTATTATTCACCTAGAGTTTCAAAGTTCAAAGGCAATATGAAGGAGACTTGGAAAACAATAAATCAGCTTTTCAATAAAAGATCTACATCCACAAATATAAAACTTCTGCAAGACCAAAATAAGACAGAATTGACAGCCTTGAGAGTTTTTGTCTTCCATTTTTGCAAATTATTTGCTCCTAACATTGTCTATGTACAACTGTTTGTAAAAGTTTTCAATAAACAACACTTATATTCAAGAGAGACCATCTTGGTTGTAAACTGTTTCATTAAAATACATCTGTATTCAAGAGAGACCATCTTGGTCGTACATTCCACTTTCAATCAATCAAACCATGCAATGTTGTCTTGCATATAAAATTTCTACGTAGTTCTAAATGGCCTACACGCTACTAATTTAAGAACAAGGTAAGAATAATCCAGTTTCAAAAATTGGGAAAAATTAAGAACAGCCAGCCTGAACCTCAATTTTACTGGTTCTTATAAAAAGCAGAGTGTAATTCCGGTGGAACCACAGCAACCCCAAACTGAACAACAGTATCGAAAATGCGGCTCAAAATGCCTAAGTAAAGTGTCTTCAAATATTCTAATGGTAGGAATGATTTGGCATACTTCAAGATACCAAGAGCTGTTGAGATCTTATTGGAAACTTATGTAATATGCTTCTTCCAATCTAAATAACTATCAATATAGATTCCTAGGTATCTAGTGTCTTGAACTAATGCTATCTCAGTATTATCAATATTTAGTTGTAAACCTACATTAATATCCTTAAGGATTTTGTACTTCTGTTTATCGGTAGTTGGCACTGAATTTGTCCTAAATCGCATTGGCATCCGATATCGGAAGTTCGGTTCGTTACCTCGAAAATATGCTCACATAATTTAACATTCAATTTTTCATTTGGATTCCTATCATTAAATCCCTGCTCCATAGTTCTATTCCATAAAATAATATTTATCATAGCACCAAATAAACCGAGTGATAGTTTAACGTAATCTCCAAAATTAATTCCTAAACAATTTCTTAGTTTGAAGTATGCCTTTAATCCGCATCTACATAAAAGAATTTTATAGAAAAAGGATGAAGTTAATAGAAATCCAAACTTTTTAAGGCGCTCTACATCTTCTAGTTCTTGGTTCTAATATTAGAATATTTACATATTCAGTATTCTACCACTTTTATTGAACATCATACATTTAGTTTTACAAACATTTACTTTCATTTAATGATCCTATCTCTATATTTCCTTCAGTTCCTGGTTCAGATTTGTTCTTATTAAAAAGTTAAGGAATATCACTGATAAAAAAATCGTACCCCTATTGCCTTTTCATCTTCAGTCATGACTAAGTTGCATAATTCATTACATAGGACTTGCTACTCTGATAGCCTAGGATAATAGTATACGAATTCATGAATTTTTCCAAACTGTATTTGAAACAACTTTCTTCCATGTTTATCAATTCATTTGCAGGTAAAAGTTTCACTGTCTCTATTCAAACATCATCCAAACTTTGACGATAGGAATGAACTCTTCTTCTGTTAATTTTATAGATGTTCATGCTACGAAAACATGGGCACCAGATGGTACAACTATCATAACTAGGGTGACCAGAAACTGACTTATATAATTGGAAAACTAAACCTTATTTTTTGGTGATTTTGACCCTATTTTAATGCAACGAATTTGGCTAAATTTTTGGTAGGTACAATCCACTTAATTAATAAACTATCCTATACCATTTTATTAATGCACACTTTGACATCATACTAGTGTGATCGTCAGTACAGTAAAGAAAACCAGCCAATTGAAAAGAATAAATACCGGAAAAATATAGAAGATGCAAAAGATAATTCACTGGAAATCGGCAGGTACACAGGAACAATTTCGTGACGGTGCAAAATCAAGGCATATGGGCGGGGGCGAATCAAGGGGGCGGAGGGTCATGGCTCCCCCAAACGGCAATGTTTCCTACAGCAAACTATAGTATCAAGACACTTTTCACATGAAAAAAAAAATTAAGCCCCCCCCCCAAAGTCCAGCTATGGATCCGCCTCTGCATATAAGGAAGTTAGATAGAGGTACCAAACAGGTAAACAACTATGGTCAGGGTTCTGACCATGAACAAAAGGAATTGAAATTACAGCAAGGAAATTGACAATAAAAATGGAACTAAAGGAATAGAGTACTTTTGGAAGTAAAGAGAAGGACTATCTTTTAGAATAAATAGGACCTATCTTTGACAAAGAAATAATGAGTATTGTATGTCATTGAACAACACTGGAAATTTGCATGGCCACATTTTGCTGTTGAAACCTGATGGTCAATTCATAGAAAAATGGAGATTTAAAAATATTTGACTTACCATTCCCTATTTTGACTGTATTGAAAAAAACTGACGAAATGTAAAAGTAATTAAACCTGTATTTGTAGTCTTGACCTTACCAACCAAAAACTTGATTCGACTTATTTTGACTTATATACTTCTTCCAAATGGGTTTTTAATCCTCATCAAGGTGATTTTGGCGCTTCAGGTCACCCAAAGACGATAAAAAGATTTTGAATTTATTGATGTTTTGTCGCCTATAACATACATCATGTCATCTCATAGCGGTGACGTAGCTGGGGTAGCTTATGGTTAGGACAACTCCTATGGGGCTTACACTTTCGAGTTCCAGCAGGGGTCCCATGGAGGTTGTCAATGGACGAGATGTTTTGTATCATTAAGAAGGAAAATTAAAGCCTAGCGCACAGAGCATATTTTTATCGTTGCGATATGCGATTGTAGGATTGTCCAGTAAGTCACATGTACCACTATTCTTGTTGCAAAACACCACACCCAGCAGATTGCTGTCTTTGGTCTCTTGCGATCAAAAACAAATATCAAACATGCTTGATCTCAAAACACAGTCGTTTACGCTAAAAATCGATTTTTTAGACCAAAGAAAAGTCACATTTCGCAACAAGGACGTACTGGGATAATTGCCTATTCATTCACTCACCGCGTGGTAGCTGTCCCTCAAACAATGCGTAACCAGTTTAGTTGTTCTTTAATCTGTAGCATGGAGCTCCTCATATGTTGAAATGAACATGTGTTCAATTCAAAGTTTTTGGTAAAAATTTTGATCTAAAGTTAATTGTTAAATTTCTTTACGATATTTGGCAGTGAATACACAATATTAAGGGAAATCAAGAACAAAAATAATATTTTGAGGGTACTTTAATTACTCAACTAGTCAGAACATAATAATGAGCATCAAGAACGTAATGATTTTTTCAACTAGACCTACGAATAGGGAGATGCTTAATATAATAGCTAATATTCTGTAGTTTCCTGTGATTATATCCTTACAGAACTAAAGCTTGAACTGTTCGGTAAGATAGAAAGATGCCTCAGCATTCAGTTCCTTGTGAACTCTTGTTCTGCGTAGTTCTTAGTTGAACTTTAGGCCTCCAAAACTAAAAAATCATGGGCAAAACTGCTGTGCATACTTAATAACATTTGTCTGGAACCCTATGCTTAGTAAAATAAAACCTTCTCGGATTGCTTATTCATTTAAATTGAAATTTAAAAAATTTAAGCAGAGAAAAGTTTTCCAGTGGCAGTCTTCGGCCACCATACTAGTGTTCGCCATGAACAGGAAATCTAAATCACTAGCAAATAGCATGACAGCGCTGTTCAGCTTTGGTCGCCCTGAACGCAGCCTAAGGAATTTTACACAAAAAGACAAAAAATATGCAACATTCTTTCCAAATTTTGAGTGTAGCTATTTATTAGATGATGTAGTAAAATACTTTTGTTGAACAGGAATCTTAGTTGCATTTTTCAAAATTTGAGGAATTTTCTTTTTTATCGGCTTTGAGCTTTCCAATTTAGCTAGAACATTATAATTACATCATCTAATTAATAGGTGGGGGCCAAGCCAAGCTCACCTACTCGTGATGGCCCCTGGATGCTCAGATTAGAGTCTGAGTAGCTAACGAGCCTCTGCACATCTTTCAATATGTAAATGAAAATGAAGAGTAATACGAAGATTTATGCCATGGAATCCGGGTGGCGGCCGGCTCTTCCACCTCATGGGGATCCGGGTAGAAGTGTCAAATATGCTAGGAACTCCAAAATGAAAACGAAAGAGAGTCGAGCTCTGAAAGTAAAAACATGGAATGTGAGAGGGACTAATCAGCAAGGAAAATTTCAAATAATTGCTGAACAGATGGCAAAATTAAACATTGAAATCTTAGGAATGGCGGAGACATTCTGAAAAGGAGAGACAAGTTTCCAAATGATAGCAACAACAAACCAGGAAAGGTATACAGTGATAATGAAGGGTGGAGAAAAATCAAGGAAAGGTGTGGGATTTATAGTTAGAAAAGGAATTGAAGACATACTAGTTATGATTGATAGTAAAGGTGATTCTATTGCAGGAATTCTTCTCTCTACAAAACCAGTGGAGGCCATCATAGTTCAGATTTACATGCCAACCAGTGATTTTAAAGAAGATGTAAGTTTGGCATTTCATGAAGACATTGAAGAGGTGATCAAAAGGCTTGGAGGAAGGAAAGACAGAGTAATAATAATAATGGGTGATTTTAACTCAATGATTGGGGAATCACAGGTAGAAGAAATAGTAAGACCATTCTCAATTGGGGAAAGAAATGAAAAGGGCAGTTGTTAATAGGCTACTGCAAAGCAAAAAGTTTTACCATAACAAGTACACAATATCAACCTGCAAAGAGAAGAAGATACACATGAACACATCCAAATGGAATCAATAAAACATTGATTGATTACATGCTTGTGGACAAAAAAATACTTCCTTATGCAAATGCACACCAATAACAAATCCAGATTGCGGAACAGATCATAACATGGTAGTTGGAACATTGAAGATTCAAGGGATGAAACAACAGAAGACTAAGCCACAACCAAAACTGAACGTTTAACGGCTAATTGACAATGAGATGAGAACAAAATATAAGGAAAGAGTTGACGGAAAAATGCGACACACAGAAGCATGGGGGGAGATAAAGACTGGAGTACAGGAAGCAGCAAAAGAGATTCTGGGAAGTAAGAAATCAGAAGTCAAAAAGACTTGGATGACTGAAGAAATTTTACACTTAATAGTTGACAGAGATCAAATTAAGAAACAGTCAAACTTGCAAAGGTATAGAGAGTTGAAAGCAAAAATTCAAAGGAAATGCAGAGAGGAAAAAGACAAACAAATAAAAATAGAATGTGAAAATATTGAAGCTCTTGAGATCAGAAACAGCAGTAAAGAATTATACCAGAGAATAAAGAAATTAAATAACAAACCAAGAATTCAAAGTAATAAAAGCTTACTCTTAAGGGATGGTACTATCCTAAAAACAGATATTGAACAGATAAAGAGATGGAAAGAATACATTGAAGAAATGTACAATGGTGATAGAGTACTGATGATGGAGGAGGAGGAAACCCTAGAGGAAGAGGAAATTGGAAGGGAAGAAAAAATTAAAGCAATGAAATCTCTGAGAAACAACAAAGCAGGAGGGCCAGACCAAATCCGTAGTGAACTGATAAAGAATGGAAGTGATAACCTTCAAGAAAAAGAAATTGGAATTGTCAAAAGAACTTTTGAAACTGGGAGATTAAATCAAGATTTTGGTAGCAGTGAAATAATAACCATACCGAAGAAGGACAACACAATGAAATGTGAGGAACATCGAACCATTGCACTAACATCGCACGTTATGAAGATTCTTCTGAAGGCAATACCAGCAGAATAAAGCCGGTCCTAAACAGGAAGATTAGTCCCTTCCAGTATGGTTTTATGCCAAATAGGGGCACTCTTGACGCTATCACAGCTTTGAAAACAATCGCTTCTATCAAAATAGAGCAAGGGAAGGCGCTTTTTGTAGCTTTTGTGGACTTCGAAAAAGCCTTCGATAGAGTATGCCACCAAAAGCTAATGGAGATTTTAGAAAGAGAAAATCGGAGATAAAAGCTTAAGGATCATTAACAATCTTTATGCTACACAAATAGCACAAGTGAGAATGGAGCCAACAACAAAGATTTCAATTACTAGAGGAGTGAGACAAGGCTGTATTCCATTTCCAACACTGTACAACATTTATGCAGAGGAAGCATTGAAGGAATTTGGAAGAAGCAAAGGAACAACAATTGGAAGTGCAAGAATAAATCGTCTTATGTGTGCAGACGATACAAAAGAAGAACTAAAAGAGCTGATAGAAGAACTTATGGAAAAAGGAAAAGACTTCGGATTCACGATTCACTTTAAGAAGACAAAGATAATGAAAATATCTAGAACGGGTGAAGAAGAAACTCCAATGAATATCGGAGGGATGGAAATAAAGGCTGTGACAACTTTCAACTATCTGGGAGTAATGTTTCAAAATAACAATAAGGAAGACATAGAGGTGAGAAGAAGAATAGGAGTGGCAAAATAGGCATTCTGGCAAAACAAGATACTGCTAAGAGGTAACCTTAGTCAAAAGATAAAGAAGAAGATACTAGGGACAATGATATTTCCCATAGTTTGCTATGGATCTGAACTTTGGCCAGAAACAGTAAAGATCAGGAAAATGATTGATGCTTTCGAGCACAGGACTATTAGAAGAACTCTTAAAATTAGCTGGACTGAAAAGATTACAAATGAAGAGGTAAGAAGGAAAGTGAATATGGAGAACATGATATTAGGACCAAAATAAACGAAAGAAGGTTTAGGTCCCTTGGACATGTCCTGAAAGAGTCATCTAGAAAGGAACTAGAAGAGTTTGTAACCAAATAAATTACCCAGAAGACCAGGATAAGAGGGAGAAAAAGAAAGGAATGGGACAAAATTGGAAAAATGGGAACAGAAACCACAAGCCTACAAGCTTTATCGGAGGACGCGCAGGACAGGAGAAAATGGAAAGGACATTTGAAAGATGCCAACCTTCATTTATGAAGAGGCGTAAAGAAGAAGAATTAATAGGTAAATTCCAATATTTTCGCTTGCTTGTTTTCGTTTCTTCGTGTAAAATTCGCTCTTTACAGCGTACTCTTAGGTCCAAATAAGTGGGGAGTGCTAATAAGCCCAGGGGGCTGGAAAATTTTTTGAGATTAATTAAGGGAAGGTTCGGGCGATTGGGCTAGCTGTGCAACAACCAGCATAAATACAAAAAGCTCCAATTAAGAACGCTGCAAGCAAATACGTTTCGGAATCTTGCCACATGTACAGTACAGTATCTCATTGATTATTTGGGTAACTCAAAACAAGTACCAACTTTTTGCAGGTTTATATTATAAAATTTGAAAATTTGATAAGCCGGGGCCCAATTAAGAGTGGTAGGTTTGGGAAAGTTTTCGAAAAGAATAGGCGGAGGGGATGCTTCTTATGAAAGTTTCGGCTCCCTGTGGAAAGAATATTGGCCACTTTGGTAAGGGATGCTGATAATGACACCAATAGAATGTTTTCGGATCAATATTTGATGTGAACCTCGGTAAGGCATATTTCTTATGGTTTTGAGCAACAAAAGAATCATTTTTGATCAAATTTTGATGCTTTTGTTATTTGACTTTGGCTAAACTGATGTCTTTACGTGAAATTCGATGCTCTGCCCTTTATATTGCTTTAAAATAGCGAATAATTCATCCTTTGCTACTTAACCGCCTTTTTGTGGAGTGTTTGCTTTCTCTGAAGAAGGACTGGGAAGTGATTTCCATCTTGGTTCCATTGTTCACTTCACTTACGTCACTGTGAAAAACAATTTTTCGGCCTACTACACAATTTCAAATTAAATTTCCACGTCTTCCGATGAGCCTAGCTCAAATAACTGCTTTAATTGTGGTAGTATGAGAGTTACATTTCATAGAATTCGGTCCTACAAGTTTAAATAAATAGTATTTTATATGGAAAAATTTCATCCTCAGTTTTCAAATCGAGAAGAAACAACTAAATCAGCATCCGCTAGACTTCTAGAAGCGAGAAACTGAAAGCTTATGACGTAGAAAATCAATTTAATGAACTAAAAGAATACATTTTTAGATCCTAAATCTCCTCTTCTTATGATTAAAGCGGTTTTCTTACATGACCGACCTCCCTACTGATAGCAAATGCATGCCGAACTTGTCAAATGTCAGCAAATCAAATTTTAATCATTCACTCCTGGTTATTACATCATTCGAGCAGAAATCTTTCCGACTCGATCAAATCTTTTACGTTGAAATTTTCATTGAACTGAAAGTGAATGGAGCTGAGAAGGGCAAACTCTCGGTCAAACACTGTCGACTTTGGATCATACATTTTGCTGCAAGGTCTAGCGGATTTATGGCAGGTTGACCAAAACTTCTCGACTTTTACTTGCCATCACAACAAACTCTGATCAAAGTTTTGCATGAAATGCGCTGCAATGGATTCATTCCAACTAGAATTTGATTCAATGACGTCAATCAACAAAGTTATTAAAAAGAGAAATTATCCAATCTACACATCTCATATCTGAGTAGGATTTGCCCTTTCTGTTCTGCAAAACAGCTTGATGGGAAAACTCCTACAATTCTTTTAGCACGAACACCTGCAAGTTCTTCTAATAACTAAAAATCTATTTCTACTGATAGCAAAAGCATACAAGATACTATTTTCAGCACCTGCAAGTGTTTGTAAAAGTAAAAAGTCATTCCGTTGATTGAAGGCTGAATGACTTCATGATAATATATTGTGAAAATGACAAATTAGATATATCACAACTTGCCAATCTTTGGGCTAATGCAAAGTCTCGCAGAAATACTTTTAAGTGCTTTTGAACTCTTTAGAAAAAAGCAATTTAATTAAATTTGTTGCTTTTGATTGGAATTGTCATTGTTTATTTTTTGTGGATTTTAAGGAAAACAGCAAAAATTCGGAAAAAATTCTTCTACACCTGCCAATACTTCAGGTATCAATTTTCCCACATTTATAAGGCACATACCGATTTCATGTTTACCAGTTTTAAATGCAAAACATGGAATATTTGATATTTCTGCAACTTTTGCCTTTCGTATGATGCAATAGGAGCTATTATCAACTTTCAGTTATTCCGTTTACTTCGAAACACTTTCCGCTACTCTACTTTGTATTTTTGCTCATTTTTATGAGATTATATCACCTACAACGATGGCATCTTCATCACTGCCTTCCTGTTTCAGAGGCAGCTATTAGCGAAATGATGTTAGAACATCGGTCTTTTCGTTTTCGATGTCCCATCTCATTTTCATGAGCTACCTGATGTCATTGTGATAGTGGTTTATTGTTCCTGTCACTTCGATCGCTAGCCTCAAATTAGCTGCGTGGACTACGCTTGCAAAGGGGGCCTGAATTTGAAATTCATTAAGTGACGAAGAGCTGTCTCTTCTACAATTATAGACTAGAAAAATTTTTGCTGACATGATTATGTCAATAGTGTAAGCAAATAAAAGTGGTAGAATTAGTGATGACGTAATGGCTTATAGCTATAGCTGAAAATAAATAAAGAGTTAAACTCACCAATATCTTTTTCTGTGTATGGTTCTAAAACGAAGAAACTCAATGTCAACTCATAGAATCATCACAGATTTGTAACACTACTGCCCAACACACCTAGATAATCGGCTACACAAGCAGACATAACTAATCATAATCATTACTTGATATCAGTTTCCAACTAAAATCTTTATATCTACTATGTGATGAAATTTCTTATTACCTAATGTTTTAATAGTAATACTCATTAGTGTTTTCAGCATGTTCATTGCATCAAATTGTGAATAAATTTTTCATATCATTTTGTATTATCAAATGATTTCATCTCCGAAGAGACAAGATGAACCTGACAGCAATGTGAAGCATATCATTGCTATCAGGGTGCCAACATGGAAGATTTCATTATTTTGCAACTTTCGTCTTTCATACGATGCAGTAGGAGCAATTATCAACTTGCAGTTATTCCGCATTTCCTTTGAAACACTCTCCGCTACTCTACTTTTTATTTTTGCGCTCATTTTTATGAGGTTCTGTCACCTACAATGATTGTATTGTCATCACTGCCTTAGAACATCGGTATTCTCGTTTTCGATATTCCAGCTCATTTTCATGAGCTACCTGACGTCATTGTGAAAGCGGTCTATTTTTCCTAGTGGTTCGATCCCTAGCCTCAAATCAACTGGAAGCGTTACGCTTGCAACGGGCCTGACTTTGAAATTCATTGAGTGATGAAAAACTGCTCCTTCTACAATTCTAGAATGGAAAATCTTTGCTGACATGATTATGTCAATACTGCAAGCAAATAAAAGTGGTAGAATTAATGATGACGCAATAGCTCATAGTTATGCTGAAACAAACAAAGAGTTAAACTCACCAATATCTTCTTGTGTGCTTGGCTCTAGAGATGAAAAAGCTCAATGTCAACTCGTAGTATCATCACTGATTTTCAACACTACTGCCTAGCACATCTAGATAATCGTCTACACAAACAGACAAATGATAACCAATAATGACATTACTTGATATCAGTTTCTGATAAAAATCTTCTATACCTAATGTGTGATGAGAATTCTCATTACCTAATTTCTTCATAGTAATACTCATTCATTATTTCAACATATTCATTGCATCAAGTTGGGAATCGACTGTTCACTTTTTTCTATTATCAGATGCTTTCGTCTCAGAAGAGACAAGAGAGACCTGACTGCAATGCGAAGAATATCATTTTTATCAAGTAATTTTTCAGTCTCATAAGTTTTCATTCTCAACACCTCCTATTTGTCCTTCTCTTATTGCTCTCACGGCCTCACTCATTTGCTCTCCTCATTGATTGTACCTCCTACACATCCATAATTGTGGAGAACGTATTTGAAGCTAGGCTATAATGCGAATATGTGTGGAATTTAATCATGGGCACAGGGAAGCCTCCGCATTTAGAGGGGCCTTAAAATGTATGCCCAAAAAAGAAAAGAGCCAACTGCTTGAGCACAACAGACCCTTGTTAAGTTGCGGGGGATACAGCCCCCTTGATACTTAGCAACCCCCTCTCTAGTACCAAAGAATTTGATGAAGTAAATGTAACTTAACAAGCAAAAGGAGAAGAGGTGGAGAGATGATAAATAATAATGCAATTTCATTAACTTACGTGGATTTACTGAAATTGCACCCTTCAATTGTTGCTGAATTTCATCGAACTTCTTCTCAACCGATTCACACATATGCTTGACTTCATCTTTAGCTTCTTTAACTTCTTCTTTCATCTCTGAAAGTAGGGTGAGGTGGATAATAGGGGATTTTTGAGAACTTTTTAGAATCAACTCAGAGCCAATAGCATGTTGTTCCATGTCAAAATATCCTTCCAAAAAGCTATAGCACAGGGGTATATCCGAACATTTTGACCTTCCCACGCTTAAATGAAAACCATGAGAAATTTCGCACATTTAGCGAAAACATCAATTTTCTATTACTTGCGTACAAATGTAATAAGCAATGACTGTTATCATGCATAATTTTCATAGCTTTTAAGGAAGAGCAAAAATAAGAATAAACAGAAATTTGAGACAAAATCTTACTCCGTAGCTATGCAAAGTAGGGTAGTCCGGGGTAATATGGCTCATCAGGGTAAGATGGGTCACTTTTTATTAGTTTCTCACAACTATGTGCCCCATTTTTGTTCATAAATGCTATTTTAGATAATGCCAGAAATTCTTTTAAAAGGTAGTCATAACTGACTTTCTCTGCTTTCAAAAATGAGAGCAGGTGAGGAAGAAATTGACAAAGTGCAGATGATAATTAATTAAGTAACATCATAATTTGAACTTCATCTGTAACACTGATTTTTTAAATAAGAGAAATGGTGAAACTGAAGAAGAATACAGCTACTTACTGAGGAAATAAATATTTCTGCTGAAATGCAAAACAAGTCATAATTTTGTATTCTCTAAGCAGCTGGGGTAACATGGGTCACCCAGCTACTCTAAAGTGCCTAATTGCCAGGGGTCGGAATATGCGGGAGGGATTGGAAACATCAGAGGAAATTAATAAGTGGGGGATCGGAATAAGCGGGAAGGGTAGAAAATATGCTGTGAAATCAAATATAATACTGTTACGGAGCACTCTATTTTCATAAATCAGGCGTCTATGGTCGTGAGAACGTAAGCAGCACAAAAATATTATTAACAGACAAACAGATTTGTTCAAAAGATCTGTTTGGAACACGTTTTGAAAAATTTTGTGCAAAAACTAATAAGCGGGGATCCTAATAAGAGCATGGGGTTGGAAAAATTTTCAAAAGAAAATTAGTAGGAAGACGGTAATTAGACACTTAAGAATATGGTTCTTATTTCTAGAATTAAAGGGAATATAAAAAGTGCCTAGAACGATGTTTTGCTTGAATTTTTAGTTGGTTTCGAGCTCCATGTAATTGTAAGGCCTTGAAAACTATAACTTATGAACCTAATATTTACATTGAAACTCAATAGCGTGAACTTTTAATATATAAGGATTATTTTTAGAATGCCGCACACTTTTGCAAAACGAAAATTTATTGCAAATATGAAACAAATGTCAAACTTGCTCTTCATAAGGTAGAGACTTAATGCAGTGTTGTATTGCGTATTATAAAATAAAAGTCCATGAGCTGTTTTTGTGCACGTAGAAAAGTTTTTATTCTTTTTTGAAAGATTTGACTCAAATTACCCCGGTGACTGTTTTGGAAATGGAGTCTTGGCATAGGTCTTGAAGAGTCTTCCCGAGGAAGACAGTTCACTCCACCGAGTCAATATCTTCCAAATAAATTAGTTGTTCCTTGGTCTTTGATGGATTTCAATTAATCAAGCTTTTTGCATAAAGTCAAATATTTTTCAATAATATTATGGACTGGGCATTGCATTGGCTATGACATGATAAAGCTTGCGTTGCTATTTTTATCGTTTGGTCTGAAACACTATCCTGTTGAAATAGGATTGGACAAGTTTTCATTGTCATACATCTTACTGGAAATTTTAAGCGATATATCTTTACTCAGATAGCTTATATCCCTCGCAAAGCACAATTGTGACGACATTAGATTTTTTAGGACGTCCATTTCCATTTTATTTCTTAATGGAACCATGTTTTTGCTATATTTCAATACTCTATGAGATGTATAAATTTTCAACTACGAATGTCTTTCTCCCAATAAAAATTTTTTAGCATATTACTCCGTTATGCTTAGCTTTCTAGTTTGCATCATATTTCTTGAAACCTTTACTTTTCAACAGGTTCTTCTGCAAAATTATTACCCTTGCTGGTAGATAACGAATGCCTGCGAAATAATTCTGCAAAGTCTGTTAGGTAATTGCTTGCTTCAAAGTTGTTTTTTGGTCTAATTGTTGTTTTCCTAGCGTCAAGGTCTTTTTCCCTCCAAAACTTTGAACGTAAAACGTTGTTTCCAAGTTTAAGGCCAATTTGGACAGCCATTTTCAACAGACTGTTAAAATATTTTCGTCATGGAAGTGTTTTCTATAATACTAATCAGCTAATTGCTTCAAAAATGTAAAATTAAACATATGAAATTGATTTAGATTAACAGAACTTCACCTGAAAGCAAAAGACGTATCAGCATCAAGATCAGATGTTTGCTAAAACAAGTGCTGCTAAGCACCTAAGAATGTCACATTTTGAGAATTCACGATTGGTGGATAATGAAAAAGAAAAGATTTTGAGTTCTGATATTGAATATAACCCAATAATATCTTCATTAATCATTATGCAATCTGCAATGTATTTTTGAGTTAAAGTACTTAAGCATGCAAAGTTAGACAAAAACTATAACATTGTGAGGACATGATAAACCAAGCCATTTATGGCGCATGTTAGGGTATGGACCATAAATCTCATTTTAGCTTTGGAGGGTTAAATTTTTAAGCAAATAGCATGTCCTATAGACTTCTGGAAATGTGTTTTCAGCTATAACAACTTACTAATGCTTCTGCATTGATTTGCGATACTTGCATTCTATCACCCAGGGGCTACTGAAAGCAAAAAATTTGTAATTCTAGATTTTTCAACAAAAATTGTTCAGGGGCTCTGGGATACCCTTGAATTCCTTCCTTCCTCGATTAGCACCATCTACTTCTCATCTATACAATAGGAGCAAAGCTTCTACCTTTATTTTGTCGGTGTTTGAAAGTAATTGAACACCTTAACTTTCTTCAAATAGCATAAACGTTTGAAACCAGGGCAATCTGACAAAACTTATTACGTCAGATGCATAGTTATAACTTTATGGTAGCAGTTACAGTACAATATGAGTAAAGGAATATAAACCAATTTCATCATGCTTTACCCTTACAATTCTTGATAAACTGTAGGCCTTTGTATTTACAAAACCGTACCATAGTAATTTCTAGTATGCTCAAATATATGCAGACCTGTGGTCAATTATTAATGCATGTAATTAAGGAATCATCCACAGAATAGTCCCACTAAATACACAACTGAACAAACTCATTTGGGGTATTATTTTATTGTTAAGGTACATTATTATCAATTGTTTTGTTGAAAGTCTAACAAGATTGATATCATTACGAGTTTACCTTTAAGTGACTGATTGAATTGGTCGTTGCGATTCTTCTCATCGTTTAGTCTCTGCCTCAGATTAGCTGTCGATTGTGTGTTAATTGGCACCTTTCTAATGTCATCAACTTCCTTTTCTGCATCTGCACCAAATATATTCTTTGCTACACCTTTCAGTTTATCTACTATTGCTGAAAAATCATGAGATGGGCATGACATCTGCGTTGCATGGCCAAAGAACTCATTTCTGGTATCCCTGATGATGTCAATCTCTTCACTGATACGTAGTGGTGGGACTCTTGTCTCTTTGGGATTGCGGCATTGATCAATCAAATTGAGACCAGAATATAAGAAAACGTAAACCAATATAGTGGTGTCCCATTGCTGTTCATCTCCTGCTTTCAATTTGTCAGCATAATTGTTATTAACTTTTGCTATTTTGGCCACCAAAGCATCTCCACTTGTATTGTTACTTTGCCATTTCTCATTCGGATATTTCTCTTCCCATTTCGTTATGAACAACTTTCGAAGATAGTGTGGGACAACATCCAAAACGATTCTGGCAATCTTTACAAAGTTCTCTTTTTCATTTGATAAAGCCATACTAATTATACCATCTAGCGTAAAATTAAGAAAGCAATTCTAATATGTATGTATATGACATTCGTCTACAAACATAAACAAAGAATGACCACTTTATTATTCTTGATAAAATGCAACATTACGGGCTTTACGGCCTCGAACATCAATGGTTCAGCTCTCAACTTGACAATCGCAGGCAGTGCTGCAGAGTGAACGGTGTCACGTCAGATACAACAACAATGAATATAGGGGTACCGCAAGGATCCTGCCTGGGACCCCTCTTACTTTTGCTTTATATAAATGATTTCCCATTCGCTCTAAGTAAAGCGCATGCAACTATGTACATCGATGATACGGCTATACCATTCTCTTCTAATAACATTGAAGAGATTAACACCGTTGTCAATGCAGAACTGGCCTGCCTTGAGAAATGGTTGCAAAGCAATAAGCTTTCCTTGAACATCGTCAAAACACAAGCCATGATAATTGGTTCTGCCCACAAATTAGGGCAAATGAACAAAACGTCAGATATCACCTCTTGCTTTCAAGTTAATGGATATGAAATTGATATTGTTCATGAAACTAAATATCTTGGTGTCATGTTTGATGAAAAGTTAAAGTGGAACAACCAAGCAATGTTCCTTCAAAAGAAAATGTCACAAGTCCTTGGGCTTCTAAAATATTCTAAACAATTTGTTCATGAAAGTGCTTTAATAAACATGCATTGTAGCATCGTTGATCCCAACTTGAGCTATTACTACTCAGTTTGGGGGTGCTGTAGTGATACCAGGCTGAACACTCTGCAAAAGTTGCAGAACAGAGCTGCAACAATTGTCACGAACAGTCCATTTGATTCATCAGCTGCTCCCTTGTTGCAAGGATTAGAATGGCTTCCTGTTAATAAGCTAGTTCATAAAGAGACCTCTAGCATGGTATACAAATCTCTTAATGAACTTACTCCCGACAATCAATGTCAGATCTTCTCAAGATCATCTGATGTTCACAATCAGATCTTACGAAGTACTAAATGCGATCTAGCTATATCTTTGATGAGAACAGCTTATGGACAAAATTCTTTTGCTAACCGTGGAGCTAGTACATGGAGCAACCTTAATAATGATGCAAAATTAGCCTGTTCAATCCAGTCGTTCAAAGCAAAATACAAGGCTCATAATTGATTTTATCCAAGGAAAGCTATTTCAAGTATTCTATGCATTTTAAGTTTCATCATTCTATTTTCTTTAAGTTTTCGTAATTTTACTCATAGTAAAAATGACTGTATATTGAGTTTAAGTTGCATAGCTCATTGAATAGCAATTACCATAGTTGAATTGAGCCCTGGGTAAAGAAATTTTAATAAATTTTTTTTTAAATAAATGCAATCGAAATGATTGATAATTTACTAGAAAAGAGCGACATTCAGATAACATTCAAAATTTAATAATAAAAATATTAACCTTTTTAATTTTAGTGTTACAACAGTACTGAATACTACTAATACATGCTAACATACAGCAATACAAATTGCATTCGGAAAATACTGCTTCTGGCTGCAGGCCATGCAGACAAGATGGTTGTCAGAGAACCAATTTTTTATGAGTATTTTGAACTGTCTTATGTTGTTTCACAGTTTTACCTCATCTGGGAAAAAGACCCAGATCGTAGGTCCCTTGAATCTGAAGGATTTAATTTTACATCTAGAATTTTTGACATTAGGGATATGAAGAGTATCTTTCATGCCAAAGTCATAGTCAGAAGGTTTTGGAATAAAGTAATCTTTCATGAAACAGGGTTCAATAAAGAATCATTCATATAAATACAGAAAAAGTTATTCATTTATTAATTTACAGATCAATGAAAAATACAACAGATTGTACCAACAGCATTAAAGTATTTAAGAGCAGTGTGCAGTCTGAAAGCAGCCTCGATTAAAGGCTAGGGTAGGGGCTCTTCTTGCACACATGTTTTTGGAAACTTAATTTATCCACTTAGTTATGTACGAAAATGAGAAATTCGTTGAATAAGGAAGGTTATCTTAATACTTTCGAACAGGGTTTCTCAATTAAAACTTGCTAAGCGCCATTTTGGCAATGTTAGCAAGCAAGAGGTGCCACAGTTAAAAACTATACCTGCTTCCTGACGTACATCCTCTCAGTAGTTAGGGGAAATGAAAAGTCTCACGCCATAGAAGTACAGTTTTATGTATCGGACAACACTCCCAGTTAGTATTGTCCAAAAGTTAGCGATAAAATTCATTTTCTATTTTCTTTCTTTCTGAGTGCACTTGTTGCGCCCCACTTCGTATGATCAAATGTTACACGATTGGCATGTGCCGCTACCTGGGGAGCACAGCCTTATAACTTGTGAACTAACATTACCTCGACAGCTTTTCAAATGCATTTCATTTTCAAAAATAAATTTTCATATACAATAGCCTCCTACTTCTCTACGCCCAACTCAAGTCATGGCAAGGGAAGTTACTTGCATCGCATTCCTCTCCTACACTTCTAAGTCAAATTTTAAAAAAAAGCATCACCCCCTTGGTACATAGGAGGTGACTGACTACCTTCAGATTTAATGATAATACGTATTAACTAATTGCTATGAAAGAAACCAAATGTACTTTGCAAGGCAATGGATGCAACAAAATTCTCCTAAAAGGGGCGAAATTGCCCCCCGGCCCTCAATCAGGGTCCAAGAGGCCTCAAGAAACCAGCAGCAAATTTCGAATGTTCGTATCTTAGACGTTCTATATTTCTACTGACTTCAATTGCATGGAGCCTCGTGTTCCCTTCAGTTTCTGTTCTGTACGCACTCATGAGCCCAGGGCCGTGATCACGGGGCGAACAGTGAAATGAAACTCTTTTCCAGGGTTCTCAAGGGGATTTTCTGCCAAATTTTAGGGGTTTTCCAGGGCACGTTCGACTATGTTTTCGAAAACTATAATTATCACATATAGATCTTCTGCCTGTACCCATCCGCCTTTCATTCTGCGTTTTACTTGAAACTTTGTGTCCGTTGTTGGAAAAAGAGGCTGCTTGCCACATGACAAATGATAGCTGTTTTTACCCCCCAATAACCTCATAGATCCTCATCCTCTGCATTACAGGAATAAAAAATGCAACAGTACTGCAAGACCAAAAATTGATGCATGGAAAATCTGCTTCAGAACATAATTCTTCAGGGGTGGGATGTAATTTCAGGGTTTTCCAGGGGCAAACAAAATCCGGGGTGTTTCAGGGTCTTCCAGGGTTTCCAGGGTTTGTTGGCCACCCTGAAATTCCATAATTTGCACATATAATCAATATGAATAACACAGGGTTGTGGAAGGTGATTGCTCACTATTGACACTCTGAATTAATATAGTAGTTTAGGCCTGCTTATAGGAACAGGGCACTCGGTTGCCGAGTAATTTTCCTAACGAGTTACCCACGACTGACCGACCTACTTGGCATACTCGCGTTTATTTGAAGCAGACGAAAAACTCGGCTGCCGAGACCTCAGACAGGCTTCCGAGATCTCAGCAAAATATAGTTGTGGAAAACTCGGTTAGTTTGGTTCTCTGGCTCTAAGTAAACCGAACTTTGGGCTAGCATTTGAACAATATTTGAACAACGAAGTAGACCGAATATTTGAGCAACCAAGTATATAATGATTCGAGAAGTCGACCACGAAAGCGGCATTCCTCCAGTTGCTCTTACAGCGTGGGAGTTAGGCGAGGGGCCATAACCTCTAAGTGATGCGTTGTGAAGGGCGCAAGGGAGGGGAAAAGGGCGGCCTTGTTTCTAGCAAAACATATATGACAAACTTTCTTACATTTCGGTCTGTTGTTGTATAAAAACAGGGAAATTTCTATGAATGCGCAAGCAAAGTTCTCCAATTTTTGGATAAGGATTTCATTTACATGCATGAATTCCAATACCTGGCAATATCACTACTGATAGCCATAACAGAGGTATTTTTGGCGAATGTCCTAAGGATGAAGAAGCATAGGTCAGAGTGAAGCGCCCAATTCATAAAAGATTCCCATGAGAACAAGAATTCCTTCTCTGACTAGGGATCAATGATGAACATAGTGTTTGTCCCACTTTCCAACAGGACATTTTCCGACGTACTAAAGAATGTAAACTCAAAAAATCTACCTGCTCCTTTCACTGCAACTTTCCTTTTAGCTCCCTGTGGACTTATTCATTCAAGCAGTTTAAAGGGGAGCATGAATGAGAGGGGGGCCTAATAATTATCTTCAAATATGAGGAAATTCGCATTGCTATACCCATATTTTTCTATCTGGAAATAAAGCAAGACCAAGGGAGCAGTAGGAAGCTATAATCTCCTCTTCAGAGTATGCTAAGTCTTTGGAGCATCTAATCTTAAGGTCCTGCAAAGCCTATTCTATATCCTTCTGTCAAAACACTCAGCTTCATTGGAAAATTTCCAGCCACTTCTGGTCGATTCTGATTTCTAATGTCAACTCATGCTCAACAAAGCTAACTATTTTCCAAATTTCTTGTCTAGTTTTGATTCCTAACTATGTATATTGCTATTGAAGAGTCTTTTATTCTCCTCCAAAACACTTAAAGATGGTTCACCAATGAAAAATAGAATCTAGAGAAATGTCTCACAAAATTTCTATGACATGATAACGGCAAAGATTTTGGACGGTATAAATTTTCGGACACTGTATTTGTCCAAAAATTTTACAGTCCGAAATTTTTCGGAATTAATGTATAAGACTTATAAATGAAAAATATCGTCATTATTATGAAGTACTAGATGCTAAGCGTTTTCCTAGGTTATGTACTCGCTTTCCCACGGCTCATTGATACAAATAACATTGCATAATGGGTTGGAAAAAGGGGGGAGATTGTGCACAACTATAGAACGAATAATGCACTCTGGGGGCAAAAGTTGCTTCTCGCCAAAACGGGTTGTTATCTACACATTATCTATGAAATGGACAGCCAAATCCAAGAATTGAACAGCTAGAGTCTTATTCTGTGACTGAGTTAAAAACTAAAATATTATTCTCAAACAATTTTTCCAAGATTGAACTAGGTGCATATTTGTCAAGCAACAAACTCAGGATCTCTGCGCGCCATATAATTGTTTCATGGTGCTCCTAGATTCCAGAGCGGGGTAGATGCCAATTGCGAAATCAATAAAAACTACAGTGTACAGCGTTTCTATATACAACCTTTGACAAATTATTAGGGGGTAATGCTCCTTCCCTCAGCCTCTATATGGTAGAGAAAGAATTGGGTTTTGGGGCAGAGCCCCCAAGATATATTTTTATATTACGTACATCACTTTAGCTATAAATGCCGCCAACGCCCTTTTTAGCGTGACAATGGTACTAGAAAAGAGACAAATAATTAATGAATTTGTTGCTCTACTTAGCAACACAATGTGGTACAAATTTGCCGACACAGATTGAACATTTGATTGATTTCCAGACAGAACTTTTGGCTGGGGCTGTGACACCCCAACAGCACCCGAAGACATGAGCCTATGCAATTCCGGCCCACAAAAGTTGCACGTCTGCTTGAATCATAAGTTGCAAATTATAAAGACAAGACATTACTCTACTCGTATTGCTTCCCTTGCGCAGTTACCTACACACTGGCTCTTCAACATTTTTGAAGCCTTACTCCTAGAATGATCTCTCCAATTATGTTCTCCCAAAATGACCCCTCCAATGCTTTCAAATAGATTTTATATGAAATCTTCTCCAAGAATGCTTATCAATCTATTTTACATCACAAAACTCTTTGAATAGCATCATTCAAGCTGTTGAACATGAGATTCAAAGCGCTTTACCTTAGTGCCTTCTATACTATCATGAATGCATTTCAAATAATGGAATGAAATCATTACTAATTATTATCAGTGCTACTATACTGCCTTTCTTCTTCTCTCTGTTTCTCTTTTCTCTCTTTACATTCTGATTCTGCATCATATTGTTCAGGTTTAGTAGCAACTTATGAAACTTCAAAAACTTCATGGAATAGAACACCAAATAAAATCTTAGAAGAATCTACTTACGTCCTTGTGTTTGCATTGTCCCTACGAACCCTGTATCCTTCAATTTCTCCAAATCAACTTGTATTTTTCCAATATCATCTCGTACTTTTCCAACATCATCTTGTACTTTTTCAACTTTTTGGTTGACTTTACTAACTTTTTCATTTGCTTTCTCCATGTCTTCTTTCACTTCTGAAAGCAAAATTTCAAGTAGTACTATATTAGATACTAAACGTAACTTGCCTTTCCAATTCCAATTCATATAATCGTGCTAATTTAATCAGCTATAATGATGGCAGAAACAATTTATAAGTCAATGATGCTTGCAAAGTGCAGTAAAAATATCATCAAAATAACTATAACATAGCACTAAAACTCCTCTTTTTGGCCTTAACCCACAGTAGCGGTCCGGTAGGGAGACTGGGGGTCCTGGCTCCCATCGAAGAGTTGTGAAGAAGTGCTGGAGACGAGAAAGGGCTCTAAGTCAGGTAAAAATGTAATGTGCAAATAAAGACATCTCGTTTGACCCTGGAAGTGTACAGTGTGTTCCAGCCGCGAAAGATAAAAGAAGGACACGGCAGCAGATAACAGACAAGGGAATGGAATTATATGTCACACCATTTAAACAGGAGATGGAAGGACAGCTTTAATACAAATTCTATAGTTATATTTCATCGTATATCTAGCTAGATTTCAATATCAATTTAACTTTCTTTATAACTTGTAAGTGAACTCAAGGGCATCTAGCTGCAATTAGCAGTCAGTAAATTCACCAAATACAATGCTTATTGAAGGAGAACCCTTGGTCCTTCAATCGAATATGCATCTGGCACAACATGTACTACGAACTATCTTTTCAATTCTGTTTACTGTTGTACAACAGGAGTGTAGCCACATGGGGGTGCACATGGTGGTGAACCCCCAATATTTAGCTTGTCGATATCACATTTGCCGAAAAGCAATAGTGCTCGTTAACATTATACTGCTGATAAAACTCAGGGAAAGTCCTCTTTGTCAGCGGCAAATCGGGGCTGGGCACCCCACCAATAATTTTCGATAGCTTCACCCTTGCTGTACAGTACAACTGTTAACGGGCAATCCAAAATGTATTCGCAAATGAAACTTGAAGAGATTAAAATTATTTCCCTACCATGGTCTAACGTGTTTTTGCTTACATCATTGTCACGTGACACTGTCTATTTACAGAAGTGGCCCAATACCGAACTTTGATCCCCTACCTCTGATCTTCAGTTTAGACATTAAATCTTTACGTTACCCAGATCCTTAGATTGTTAGGGGAAATTCTCTGCCTATCATAGCTGTTTGCATAGCAATTATTTCTCACGTACAAGAACCCAGGGGGAAATCACTCTCACATCAAGTCAAGAACACCATGGCAGGTCTGAAAAAGACCATAATTGTTCCAGATACAACTCTTGAGAAATATTGACGTCAATAATTTGTAGGACCAATGATGCAATCGTTAGAAGGCCAAATCCGGGCCAATCATTAACGTTATCTATTAATATCAATATGTATTGACCTGGACTGGAAAATCCTCCTAGTGGTCAGACGTTAGCTGTTCCCTGTTAATATATCCTCGACTTCTACTGATCTTATGAAGGTCAGCTCTTTTTCAGCTCAACGAAATTGGTAGCATTAGTTCCCAGATCGCTGGGAACTCTTAGACCATTCATTTTGTATTCTTATTTACTTTAGATTAAATTATTCATTTTGTATTCATAAGAAATTTAGATTAAATTATTTACTTTGTTCTATTTAAATTTGCGTAAAAAATAGGCTATATATGCTATCTTTTTAGTTTTAAAGTTCTTGATAACAGATTGCCTTTCCAAAAAGAGGTAGAAATGAAGAGCAACAGTTCATAAATTCATTCATTCATGTGGTGCTATCTGCTCGCACCAGGTCAGCAGTCATGGCTCTCCATAAAGTTCCGTCTTATGCATCCCTCACGCATTCTGCGTATGATCTTTTGATGGTCCACCCCTTGATATCGACCATCCACATTCTCCTTGGTCTTCCTCGCTGCCTTTTGCCGTACACTTTTCCTTCAAGTAATAATTTTTGTAATGAATTTTTACGAGATATGTGACCGACATACTGCCGTTTTCTCTTCATAATGATATTCAATAAACTTCTTTTGCATTTGGCCATGTTTAATACCTCGTCATTTGTTTTATGATTTGCCCAAGCTATTTTAAAAATTCATCTAAACGTCCATATTTCAAATGCCTCAATTCTTTCTCTAATGCTTTTGATGAGGTCCATGGTTCACATCCGTAAAGCAAGGTCAACCAAATGTAACATTTTGATAATCTTGGTTCATAAATATCATAAATGAAAAACTTGACAAATGACTGAATGAGTGAATAACTGAATGTCTGAATGAGTGAAAGAAATGATAAATGAATGAATGAATGAATGAATGAATGAGTGAAAGAAATGATAAATGAATGAATGAATGAATGAATGAATGAGTGAAAGAAATGATAAATGAATGAATGAATGAATGAATGAACGAATGAATGAGCATGACCATTAGAGATTCTTTACCAAACATGACTTGGGCGTCTGAATGCGCATCATTCTCCTCTAGTACAATACTTAACTCCTGATGCTTTCCTTTATATGTCTTAATGGTTTGCTTTTACTCTAGATGGTTAAAATCACATCAAAACGAAAGGAAAATGACAATAATTGCATTCACCTACCAGTTGAACCAGTTGAACAATAATTTAATCCTGCTATATCTCCAATGAAGGCAATACCCCCGGAATTTATGTTGATTGTAGGAGTCTCACCTTGTGCTATAATCAAAACAAATCATGGCATTAATGTTAACGAGGTAGCTGATGTCAGTGGTAGTAATTCGAGGAGAGGGAGTAAGGGAGAAAAATTACCCCCTTTAGTGCTATCAGGTCGGAGAAATCTCTGTAAAGTCTGTTAGCCAAAGACCAAATACACAATCTTTTTATAAGGAAGCCATTTTTTGCCTGACACTGAATATTCTTAAAAACCTTTCTTATAACAAAAATGTGAACTCAGTAAATACTTCTAAAATGCTTGGCAAATTCTGCACTGGTGGCCCATTAATTTTTTTACAAACCATCAGTAGTTTGCGGCGGCCCGTAGGGGACAGTGCTTACAAAAAGTGAAGTAATTGCAAGCAATAATCAAAGACTGCAAACAAACAATCGCACGCCTTAAACAAAAAGGTTGCACGCGGCAAACAAAAGAAATTGCACGCTGCAAACTACCAGGGTTGCACACTGGAAACAAAAATATTGCATGTTGAAAACAAAAGATGACATGCTGCAAACGAAAAATCAGAACGATGCTAAGAAAGGCCTAAAAGGATGCGTGCGCACAACAGCGGTTTCTTATTGCAGGCTCAAATAATGTTTACACTTTCATGTCATGTTTTTAGTGTTGTATTTTCAATAGTTTCCGTTAACATGTCTACGGTACCAGACGGTTCAGAGAGGGAATTGATAGAACGCTAATTCCACAAGGATTTCAATTAAAGGAAATCGTTGACTTTTTAGAAAATACCATACAATGTTTACAGATATTCCAAGTAATAAACAAACTTCTTCAACATGGAATTATAATGAGGCAAGCTCGTTCCTCTTCGCCTTTTGCTACGTTTTACAAAATTTGAAATTAAGTGACTAAGGTATGCCGGGGCAATACGGCTACCGCGTTCGCTTGAACATTGACGTGATATCTAAGACGAAAAATGATCAGTTCTGATAAGGTGTTTCTTGGACAGTCATACGGCTTGTGAGATTTATCGCTCTATGATTGTAACTGTTGCTACATATTGTGGAATTTCAAGTCATTCAGGAAAGTTAACTGCTCTCCATGTGTGAGCATTGCGTATAATTGGAAGGCATTCGATGCAATGTAGTGTTGTATAACCTTAAAGAGCAAATATAAAACGAGCATGTGTCCTGGTGCATAAAATCATAAATAACAATATTTGTGTTGCTTTGCAAGGACACTTTAAAAGGCATGTTCATAACAAGACTACAAGAAACAGCAATAACTCAGTAAGTTTGCCGAAAATCAACACCGAATATGCTCGTCAAGGAATTTTTTAACATGGGGGCTAAGCTATATAACGAATTGCCGACAAGCGTCAGAACTGCCACGAATAGAAAGAACTTTATGGAGAAGCTGGATTTCTTTTTGAAAATAAAATAAATTGGAGCTAAATATAGGGTTTATAGTTATTATTCAGTTCCATTTTACCGATATACATTTTAGTGTTGAAACTGAAACTGTATTGTTAGGACTTTTATTCCTTTCTTCTATTTACGCAAAACAGGCAGAGAAAACAGCAATACTTTTGTTGAAGTTTCTATCCTGTTTTTTTTTTAGTAAGTAATGTGGCCTTTCTCCAGCCATTTGGACAGAAAATACACTTTGTTTTCCAGTCATACCATGGATTTTAATACGAGATTCCAGCCATTGAAACTGCCGTCCGACTATTGTCACAAAGCATTCAGGGAACTTAAAATTTCCAATAACTTGGAAGCTCCTATATAAGTTCAATGTCTTCCGGTAAAACCACCCCCGTAAACCATCCCCAGAGGGTAAGGATCTACCAACCACCTGGCAAAACAAAGTGAAAACTTCCAATTTTTGGTCGACTTGGTGACAAAAGGCCTGTCCCATGTGATATTGAACAATTTTGTATTCTTTAATCCTGTTTCTCGATAATATTGTTTTTCATCTAATAATGCCATTACATATTATTAGGCCTAAAAATAAAATTCCATCTTTTCCAGCAAAATTCTGAAAAAGGCTCATTTTCCAGATTTTCCAGCATTTCCAGCCGGAGTAGACACCTTGTAGTCTAATTATGATATAATATAGCCAACATCTAGAAAGCTTTCAAGAGCCATGTAGCAGTGAGGAAATTCATTATAGCAATACATTACAAAACATTGGAAACGAGGTTAATGCACTTTGAAACGCAAGATTAATTTATAAACTTTTGAGGGGGCTGAACCCCCCAAAGTTAAGAAGAATTTTAAAAAGAGGGTTCTGCCCCCTGAGCTCCTGTAAATCATCCCCGTACAGGAGGGTCTCCATGACAATTTTTCCAGCAACGTGCTTGATGCTACAATGTGCTGTAGCCACCTTATGGTAGCCACAAATGAAAGCAATCTGGCTCTAAACACCATTATAGAATTTCCGGTCTCACCAAAACCCAAAACACGTGAAAGGAAGGCTAGCCCTCCTCAAATAAAAGCAATGAAGGTATACCTCCGCAAGGATACCGCTGACATGCATACGCAGCCTTTTAGACTCTTGTTTGTAGTGCTTTATTATTGTTTGCAATAATTTCACGTTTTGTAAACACTGTCCCATCTGGGCCAACATAGTGATTGATGTCATATTAATTTCATGACAATTACCATGTCCCAAGCTTCAAACATATCCATATATGCACACATGTACATAAATTTTTACTTACGAAATTGAATACAAGAAACAGCTGCTGGGCTTCCAGCTACAACCACGCTCCTTTCTGGTGCACTTTCTGCAGTGTCCTCAATTGTGACTAAAAACAAATCATTAAATTTGCTTTTCGTATGATGCAATATTAAAATATTCTCAAGAAACACCGTGTTTCATATGTCATATGCAATACTAAAATATTCTCAATGTCATTTCATATGCTAAGGCTTAGCATATGAAATGACATTGATCGCGTGTCAAATATGAAAATTAAGCTAGCGCTAATCATTGCTAATTAAAGAGGTCCTCAACCCAAAAAAATTTTTGGTGTTTTTCATGTTAATTGATAGTGGTTAGATATTTCTGTGGATTTTTCTTCGAATTTCCTTTTTTCTGCCTACTATAAACTCTCAATGCCACCATTTTCCAAAAAAAAAACCAATATATTTTCTCAGATAAAGTTGGTTGTGAAGTATTATGTACATTGTTCTCAGGTCATATGTCACACTGAACACAATTTTCGTAACTCGGAATTCCGACTTGTTTTCTTCTAAGTTCTCGAAAATTCTATTCTGATTGTTGCTCTGTAGTAGGTTATAGCAATGTTGTTTTGCCAAATCAAGTAGCATTGTTTGCACATGATGTCGACTGAGAACCCAACTGCTATGGTTGTTGATCCCGAAGAATTTGCCATGAGAATGAAAACGGACCAAGAATATTTATGACTTCAAACGAGTACTATCGAGAACTCAGTCAAAAAATAACTAGTGAGGTTAATAATAAGATACATTAAAACACGATAGGCTCTTAATAAAACAATTATAAAAAACATGCCTAATTCTCTCTCCTTGTGAGCTCTATCCATACTTCCTTCTGATGCTACAAACAAATACAATGTTAATGAACCAGATATGGAAAATGTAGTTGATCCAAATAACTAGTGAGGTTAATATTAGGATACATTAAGACACGATAGGCTTTTCATAAAGCAATTATAAAAAACATACCTAATTCTCTCCCTTGTGAGCTTCATCCATACTGCTGGCTAAGGCTAGAAACAAAAACAACGAACCAGATATTGAAAATCTGCATAGATAAATATCAGAATAATGATGACGTAATCATCAGTGACGTATAGTATTGATTTATACAGGAAATAGTCACAGTATATGAATGACGTCAGAACATGCAAAGCTTAATTGCATAATACAACATAGTTAGTGCATTACGTAAACACATAGGTAAAGATAAGTGTATTACATGAGAGCGGCCAATCAAATTTAACTACAACATAACAGCAATTATCACAAGGTTTGATATTCAATATGACGTCATAATAAAATGGAAAATGTTATAGATGAAGTACTGAAGGCAAGCTTATGGCATTAGCATCCCTTTTTGATAACAATGACAGCATCAGCAATAGCAGTAAAAATAACAAGAATGACATCATCATCAACAGCAACACCAAAAGGAGCCCACCTATTTTCAATGCTGGTCCTCTACTTGGTCCTCTCTAGCTATTAATCTACAATGCTTGCCAAAAGTCCCTGGGACATTTTCAAAAAATTATGAAAACCATAGCTTTCTCAGCATTTCAACCATCACGCCTTGATGCAAGCCCCCTCCCCCCTAAAACAATGTTGGTCTGTTCCTGAGACACTTGGCATTATTGTGCACGAAAAATTTTTCCGTTACCGCATGTACTTCTCTCAGTAACCAACATTGTTTAAGGGGAGGAGGGGGATGAATGCTCCGTCCAGATTAAAAATATACAAAGTGTCCCAGGACTTTTGGCGAGTATTGTAGCACCACACCACTGCTATGGGTCTTGCTAATACCCATGATTAACACTCCACACCTAAACTTATGGGCATTTGATTCCACGCTCCTCGCAGAGAAACATAGTTACACATGTGAACTAATTCCTAAAGTCTCTACGCTGTATTATAAGCCTATGCATATGCAAAATGGTGGCACAGGAGGCACATGTATATATTTTCTTCACTGTATATCCTTTCTTTGTTAGTACTTTTCACACCCACTTTTGGACAGCCATATTGCGTGTTTCAAGCATTCCAGTCCCTACTTCAAAACGTTTGAAGGTTTTTTTGCTTTACACCAACCTGATTCTTTTCTTTCCGTTACTTTGTAATCATTTTAAGTCTTTTTTAAATACGATCCCCCTCTACTTTGACAACTTCCCCTATAAAATTTGGAAATTTTTCCAGCCCTCCCTCTGTGTATTAGGACCTTCTATTTATTTGGCACATAAGAGTACATCTTTAATGATAGTCATTAGGACCATATCTGAAACCGCTACTTTTGCATTCTTCAACTAGCTAAGGGGCTTCCATAAAGGATATCCGTACTTTGGGGGAGGGAGGGGTTAGTAACAGTGCGGACAAACGTGGACAGGGGGAGGGAGGAGCCTTAGCTGTAAGTGGACATCCTTTTCAGTGTGGTCTCTGTACCAGAAAAGATAGCATTTAAAGGTCTTTCTATCATAAGGTTCCTTTGTTATAGATTGATAAACAACGAGGCACACAAGAATTGAGTACAATACGCATGTCTGTGTCAATGACCTTTACTTTTCCATCATTTGTTAAGCTCTATATTTATCTTCCAACTCAGTGCCCATACTGGCAGGGGGGGTGGAGTTGCTAAGCAAAAAGCCGACAGGCATGGACAGGGGGAGGGAGGGGGTTAAAAAATGGCAAAATTGTGCACATCCTTTATGGATGATCCCTTATAGCATTAGCCTAATAGGATCAGCCTTTAAGCGCTATTTTTAGACTGGGGTACTCACTTCTAGCCTTTTAATCAGTACATGGCATAACTCTCGTAGAAATTGTGATATCATGAAACTTGGTGCCAATAGCATTTTGATGCGCTGAAAAAGATAGGGTTGGGACTCCAACTCAAAATGCCTTAAACCTGTCAAGCTTTCCCTGATTTTCCCTGATATTCTTATAACCTCCAAATAGGATTACATCATTTCTTTTGTCAGATATGGGGTTTGGGAGAGCCTTGACCCTATTTTTGGTCATTTAAACTTTTGGCTTTATAAAGCACAGAGCTGCGCATCATAAGCAATGCACAAACCCTTACAGGGCGTGGTTTCTAAAATTCTGCTATTATCCATCCCCTCCCAAAACAAAATTCTCCTTTGTGCACCTACCATAAGAGTCCAACAGGCCTTACCAGCATCAACATTGACCAACAGAAGTGTAAGGAATTCATTTAGTAAACATTTACATTAGGACAAAGCTATCCGCTAAGACACGCTCCGCAAATGAAAGGGAAAATCACTTCACTTTTTAGGTGATATGAAAGGCACTCCGTATTGCTACGGTTATCCAATATAGTGTAAAACATCGCCCTATCCGACGGAGATCATTCCATGACGCGACGATAGCAACCAGTAGAGTTGGTCTCGAGCTGAATATAATTGCAAGAATGACAGGCCTACTTTGGCATTTCGATTCAAAATACGATGCTAATAATATAAATCAGTTAAATACCTTAATCATCTCCAATGAGAAACCAATTTAATGCCCAGCCAAACGTCTCTGTGCTTTGCATACTTTGATTTATGCATAAAGATGAGATCCAAGGTTCGACTTCCTCATTCTATGATCAGCTCTTGAAGAAAGACGACTAACAATGGGGTTAGAGGTTAAATGCCATCCGTCAGCTTCAGGTACCATATTTTTCACTGAGGTCTCGCATCTCTCTGAGGTCATAATAGACGTATTTTTCCATTTCCTATAAAATCAGCTTATTAACAATCTAGTACTAGACCACCTAAACTGTAGGAAACTTTAAAAACTACATGAAAGGAACTAAGAAACTTTAGAGAAATAGTTCATTGAATTCGTTTTTGGTTCAACGTAAAGCAAGACCAAAGCAGTGTGAACATGGTATTGCTTTAGAAGTTAGCTCGCACTGAAACTTATTTTTTTTTGCTAAAATGCTATTAGTTTGCAGCATTTAAGTTTTGCTTACGTTTTCACCGTTATTTATTTCGTTAAATCAATAAACGTTTACATACAAACTATGGTCAGCAGTTAAATACATTTGTGTACTAGGATTTGAACAAAGTTTCTTATAAAAACCGTTAACTTCTGCAGCAAAAAGAAGAGCTCGCAGCACTTCCTCCAAAGCTTTGAGGGCGTGTCATAAGGATACATTTTTCTGGGTTGCCTCAACCAGAGCCGCCTAGAGGGAGCAGGGGACAAATTGTTCCAGGGATCAAGGTTCAAAGGACCTCATAACACACAACGCTTCAGTGTCTGGGGGGTCTCACAAAGTAAACCAGTAGTAATTTTCCATAGCTAATGTTTAAACTCTGCAAAATTTTCAGCTTGCAGAGTACGTCTTCTTTCTCATTTGTCCCGGGACATTAAAAACTCTCTTGGCGGCCCAGAGACATTAAAAACCAATTTGGACATTGATAAAATAGAACATAGGCGCACCTTCATCTAGACCTCATTGGGATTTATGCTCCCTCAAACTGGCGGATGACATTTAACCTAGTGCCTCATATTGGAGTAGATTTCACAGATGACCACCGCTGCTCATGGTGGATTGTCACCGTGGGCCCTTCCCAGCCCGCATACGGCCTGTACTTTGAGAGGAAACGGTGCGAAAAATTGTGTTCTTGGTGACGATCAGAACGATGGAATTATCGTTCAAATCAAGATAAGTATGCTTTACTAAATGTATCTCATTCATTTCTAATTTTAGCATACTATAATCCTACCATGAATTTTTTTGCCATCTGTCTTCTTCTTGAAAACATTAACATTGATGAATTGATGCAAAATGGAAACTTGAATTTTCAAACCACAATGCTTACATTAACAAGTCAATGCTACTCTCGTATTGTGAAATTTCTGCGTTTTTACGAAGGGGGGCTCTAAACTTTCAAGATATTTCACTATATTCAATATAATATTTTATGTCACTATGGCCTAGTGTAGTGTTACATAAAAAATCGAAAAAAAACCAAAAATCTGTTAATTGATACAAAATTGAAACTGGAATTTTCAAACCACTATGTTTACATTAATAATTCAGTGCTTCTCTCAAATTGTGAAATTTCTGTGAGATTGGGCTACAAACCTTCAAAATATGCAACTACACTTACATTTGATATTTCAAAGCCTCTTAACCTCATGAAGTAGTACATAAACAAACGAGAACATATTAAACTCGGGTGATGTGGCAAGACAAATCCTTCAATTTTCAAAACAAAATATTTTCAAAAAGCTCACCTAAAGATATTTAGCCCAAAGGGGGGGACTCGAATCACCCCAAATATGCTGCTACACTGTATACTTTTGGAATAACAATGGAATCGTCGTTAAATTCACACTAGTCAGATAATAGAAAGTTATTATTCGAGAAAAACATTAATTGTTTTTCTGGAATAAAACCTTTAGTTAGCTTTCCACGCAAGAAATGCAAATACTTTGTTCGACAGCAACGGCAGCCGTACAGCAGGGGTTAGCAACCTCTGGCCCCGATCACTATCCAGCCCTTTTCTAGTGCTTGCAAACAATTCGCTTATTTGTTAAATATTATATGCTGCTTTGAAAAAGTGCTAATGGTTGTTTTACCTAATGCAATTTTTGTAATCTGCCAATTTCCCTTTTCCCATAGCAGTCTCAAGCTGAATAGCACTATCTAAGATAGGAGTCTATGGCTTCTAGCCTCGGCAAGGGTAGTGTATTGATACAGTACTAGTTTTGTGTTTTACTGTAAATCATGCAATGGTGTGTAATGTGTCGTTTTTGTTCCTGTCAGTTCCATTTTGTAGTTATCGTTCACATGCATACTGTTGTGTCACACTCCATCTCCATAGCTGTTGTCATCATCTCTTTGTTTAGAGGTAATTCTATTGTCATTGTAGTATGGGTGTGTTGTCCATGTGCTGTGTTGTTCCTGTCATTAAAGTCAGTTGTGTTTCAACCGTCGTGGAATGCAGACGTGTTGTATGAGTCGTCGTAAATTGCAGTTGTGTTTCTGTCGCTGTGAAGTGATTTCAAGTGTGTCGTTGTCTTTTGCCTCACTCTGGCAGACCGAGTTAGACATCTAGCGCCTTCGGCGCTTCTATATCATTGTTCCAGAACCCCCTATCTAACAATGAGGCTATAATGAAAACGAGGTTCTAACAACAAATATCCAGGGATCAACCTCACGGTCCGCAACTGAGCTTTGGTATAAATTTGAGAATGATAGTCACGACAGGCAGATAAATCAGAAAGAATAGCCAGTTTTCATTTGTGTATTGTCATCACATTTATATCCAAACCTTTTTTGCCAAGCCGTTGCAATATCTAATATTCATAAAATTTTTGTAGAGTATTGAAGTGCTAGAAATGGCATCAGGAGTTTTAAATATCACACCAAACCTTGTTGTTATCAGTTTTTCATAATGGCGGATGTTCATATACTTTAATTCATTCTCGTTTCCTTGTGCTTTCCCGTGCATGGGAAATACCTTTTTCCCTCTTGCTGATGTTAGCGACTTATGATTTTATCAGTCTACTTCTATAGGTAAATTCAGGCGATGATCCTTTGCACAGCAAGGATTTTAACACAGTTGACTACTTCAATTCATTGTTTCCTTACAGAGCAGGTGAATAATTTTCAACAATTTATTACAATTGCATTTTAGTAGAATGTCTTGCAATGCACTTTTTACTTTTTTCATTATTTCTCTTAGTTCTTTAGCCAGTACTAAAGCTTTAGTCCTGGAATGGATACACCACCCTTGACATCTGAGAGGATTTCGTTGTCAAATTCATTTTGAATAATTGATACTCTGAGAAAATGAATAATTATGAGGGTTGGTTGATTCATGAATTTGGTATTGAAGCATGATCCTCTATAAATTTTAAAAGTAATATCCAAGCCTATGGCCCATAGAGCAAATCCCACCAATCATTCCCACCTCATCATGTAATTCTTGAATAGGTTCTGAATAGAAAAGCTTTTCTGATCTGATAAGGTAACCGAGAGAATTCATTTATTGCTAAATCTTTTTTCTTGTCTTGACTATTCATAGAAAGTAAGTGAGGGAGCACTATTACTTTGGAAATTCTCCATCATATTTCATTCCATATCTTCCATAATAACATCGTAATGGTAAGGAAAAAACTGGCTTCTAAATGATCCAATATCTAGGTTTACTTGGTCTGAGGGCTCTGCAGGACATAGATTGCATGAGTTAAATGGACAAACATTGCGTCACAGGTGACCAAACTGTATGTGACAAGAGACACTATATTCTACGGACTACTTAAAATTGAAAAATTTTAACTGTAAACAAGACGGGTTCTTGGTTCCACATCACGGTGTTCAATTCTTGAAAAGGGGTCACGTATTTGAATTTAATGACTTCACCTGACATCACCTCCAAACTATACCTATTCTTTCTAATACTTTCAGTTTTGAAATTGAATGTGGTTTATTGGTTAAAACAATGGCCTGAAGTTGTCCTGTAGCATGTCAGCTATAACTGATTTTAAATTTCAGCTATTCAACTGCAGCAGTCAATTGCTCTGCAAGGAAAACACGAGAAGCATGGCCGTTGGAATCTGGCACAATTGGCAACAGTGACAGCAGCAAAGGGAGAGTGACCTCATTAATACAAAAGACAATATAAATGAAAAGACACCATGCTTTCTTTGACCAATGTTACATATTTCTCTAAACAAAGATAGTGTTAACATATTTCTTGTTAGTTCTAAATTTCAATCATTTGTCCAAAATATAATGCATGATCTATGACTAAATTTCATAGTAATTTTCTATTGTAATAACATCTTTACAATGAAACTGATGAATTCAAAAATAAACATGCGTATGTACAACATTCAACAAGATTTCTATAATGCATGAAGACTATTAAACAAAGGAATAATAAGCTACTGCTGGCAATAAGGCGTGGTTGGCACCACTCCAAAAACATTTTATAGCAACTGTAATAGGCATTCAACGGGCGTGGGCCTTAATGTTTGATAATGCAAAAGTGAAGGTCTGTAGATAACGAATGAAACACTGAAGCAAAATCACGAGTAGCAGCGAAGCTTAAGAAAGAGAACAATAGATATACAGAACTTTTTTAATGACACAGAAATGCTAATCAACTATTGTAAAACGAGCCTTACAACTAAATAATAAAATCACTTCTCTCGTGAAGTATATAGAATTTTAAGACTAATTACAAAACATGATTCGAAACATGCTTGCCCTCAGCAAAGAAAATTTAGGAGCAAATGGGCACCTAGTCGCAACACTGAGGAGATAAAGGCGGCGAGAAATGGAACTGGCCACCCTACCTCACATGCTGATGGCTTAGGATAAGTTTCCTCTCTAATAGGCACTCCCCTATCTACGAAAGTATAAGAGACTACCTTTACCTTTTTTCATATCTGCAAAGCTTTCTTGTCCATTCTCTAAAACAACTCCATATACTAAATGAAATTCCGTCCACTTATTAATCCATAACCCTAACTGCACGTTTTTTATAGGAAAACCATCATTTTGCTTGAGCCTCAATTTTCTTATTTTTTCTCGAAAATGAGACTGAGATATTCTTGACTTTTATTGAAATAGACTGGCTAAAGTGGGTAAAACTTTCTTTGTTTATCTTGTATACTCAAATTTAAATACCCTCCTCAACATTTTGAATGCAATAATGACGTAATATCAATTTTTGGCCAACAAAAACACTTTAATGGGGAAATTGAGCCTTAGAATTTTCTTAAGATTTTCTTAAGACTTTGGCCAATTGATCCTCATTTTCTTATAAACTTTTCACTATAATAAAAACATGTGTATATTCCATCCCACAATGTCTCCTTCCAAAGAAAATACTGCACAATCAGGGACATACGAAAACAGTATAAACTGCCAGCAGAAAAAACTGTTGTGATAGCCATCCTAATGAGATACCGATTCAAGGAGATATTAAACAAATTTCACTCGCATTTTGACTTTCAAAGGAAGAACGACGTACTCAAATACATTTCCAGTTATCATGGTTGCTGCTCCAATTACTCTTGAAAATTTCCTGATCTTCAAGCAATAAATAATTTCAGGTCAATGAGAACTTAAAAAATTAAAGAACAGTGTGTAATATACAGCTATTAACTAGTTACAACTATGACGCAACAATTGATGAAAAAAGTTCCAGATGTCGCTACCATACCAAAAATACTATTTATACTATACGTCTGGTCATTCCGACATTTTTAAGGCCAGGTCTGGTCTTTTTTCCAATGCTTCCGACTTTAGTCTCTTTAAATCGGAGCTTGTTAGTTTCAAGCTTAATGCCTGGGATAAGAGAAAACGAGAGTTCAAAGAGAAAGCTTTGGAAAATGGCTATTTTTGATAAGGGCATTATCATTTGTAGGATTGAAGCTTAGGAGAACAGAAGCTTGTGCACATATTTTAACACAACAAATGTAGGATCAAGTTGAATGCAATGGTATTAGCCATGGCAGCAGATTAACAATGAGGAGATCAAGACGCTGACGAATTTCTGAGGAGATATGCAACAAGTCTATTCAAGGAACTTAAAACGGAGTTCGCACATAAACCAAAACGAGAAGGAGAAATTAAACAATCTTGCACTTGAGAGAATACTTGGAAAGCATTCAGCAAGCCACTCTCGAAAGACTGGTACCTAGTCTCATTACCATATCATTTCATCGAAAGCAGCGTCGGTATCACCATCATTGTTGTCATCCTCTTCCTTACATCATAGGTGTCAGATGTTGATTGGCTAACAAAGGAATCACCATCGAAGGATTCCTGCCAATAACGTTGCGAGACTTTGTTCGAGAAGCGTGCTTTAGTCTAAATAGTGTACTTTCTTTGCGAAAAAAACTCATAACACATAGCATCGACTAATTGAAAAAATTCTCCAATCATGTTCAGAAGGCTTCAGATCACATATCCAGAAGGAGCAACTTTTATATCTTGCATAAATCAATAAGCTATCGGTATTGGCACCTATGCTCTTCCATCCTTCATTTGCTCTTACTGGCGCATGGTCACTGCTGATGGTGCAGCTTGTACTTCGCACCTGATATAGCCAAGCGGGCTTGCGTGACTTCTAGCAGTCCAACAACTAAATCGAACTTCCTCTATCAAGCTCTGAAGTGCTATCTGGGTGGCTACTCCAGAGGCACTCTAGTAGACTAGAAGTCGAGCAAGAGAGGTTCCAGGTCCACACCCCACATGTTTGTTCCTCTCATTATGGGAATCAAATTGGTCTATAATGTCTGCCAAATGTCTTGGAACACTTCCTGTTGTTTCTGGTATAGACGAACTACAAAATTCCCTCCCTCGTAAAATAATGTAGTTTGAAGGCCATACGAATAGCACCGGAGGGAAAAGTGATGCTTTTCCAAATATCTCTGGGCTTTGACTAACTATTCAGCATCGTATGTAAGGGGAAGGGGTTTACTTCCTCATTTCTGTAGCAAAAATAGAACGGGGGCAGAAAATTACTAACAATATAAGGGTATTCAAAGGACTTTTGGCAGACATTGTAGGTCCCACACAACAAGTCAGCAAGTCCAGTTGCAAAAAAACTCTATTTCTAAACAAATCCACCTGAGATTAATGAAGATTAAGTCAAAAATTCGTTGACGCATTTGGGTGAAAGAGCTGACTGTTTAATTAGGGAATTTAAAGTGATCATACTTGACTTCCAGATGCAGATAAGAGATTTCCCCACCAATCAAAACTAATCACACAGGTCTACAATCAGTCCCACTGCAAAACTGACATAAAATTTGGTTTACACAACTAACGTAAAATAACAAACACTTTGAACAACTGCTGACCGTTCTCTTTTACATTTCTCAATGTCCTTTTTAAATCTGTAACAATACAGTGCCAGGCAATCAGCCTCGAGAGACATGCTGAGAAGACGTAAATATGACAAAAAATCTTAACTCACCAATGGGATAAAAACTGTTTCTTTCAGATCCTCTCTGGAGACATTATTAATTCTTTGGATTGTGTCGTAATCACTGGAATTTGGGAATAATAAATCTATGAGCGCCTTTTATCAAGCTGCATGCGAAAGTAAGTACCCAATTCATTCCCCCGTTTTCAATTTTATTGCAACACTGAAAGTCTATACTTGGGAACAAGAAAAACTGCGGCAAAGATAATTCAGAAGACGGGGGAACCGCATTATGATGGGTTAAAAATTATGCACCTTACAATGCCTTTTCTACTTCAAAAAATATTTAAGGCACTTCTATTTTAAAATTCATATAGGTTCAAGATCTCTATAGCCATGTTTACACTATACAAACTAACCTATGTTCGCCCCAGGTTAAAACTAACCCAGGTTAGCTGAAGTAGCGGTTACACTTGTGCATTCCAAATTTGTAGTGTAAACGAAATCTGGGGCGAACCCAGGATATTTTAGTATCAACGCGTGCGCAGAAGGGAAAGCCATAGTGAAAGAACTCTTTTATTAAATGAAATGTTCTTTTCAAGCCATTCTCAGCCTCAATCTCTTTGCGAATTTCCCAAAGAACCTCCTCTTCCGTGTCGACAAGTTAAGTTGAAGCTAAATTGCTTCTTCGGCCCGAATCCTAATTGAGCTGTAAAAACTTAAGCATCTTTCAAGCAGCGGTTCTAACAATGTTTAAATGCACAGCACATATCTTATTCATTGATCGAAAGCAGGAATTCGCTAAATATTGAGAGCTTTCTGCTGTTCTGTTGAAATGTACACAGCGCTTTGTTAATTGAGCATGCGTAGATGACAACTAACGTAGGCCCGCCCCAGGTTTGCGCTTACACTACACTTTTGCAAAACTAACCTAGGGCGAACCCACCTCCAGAAGTGCGTTGAATCAACCTGGGGCAAACCTCGGTTAGTTCGCGTTTACACTACGAAAAACTAACCTAGGTTAGCTTTGACCTCGGGCGAACCTAGGTAAGTTTTTGTAGTGTAAACAGGGTTTATGTATTCCCAAAACACAATAAAACTTTTACTACCACAAGAACTTAATATCAATTGGGCGAATTCGTTCAAAAGGT
>WIPJ01003882.1:373664-383985 GCA_018155075.1 Cassiopea andromeda | reverse complement strand
CACACATGGCAACAGATTCCCTGGCCAATGATTGGCTTTGATCATCAATGGTGTAACAATAGGTTTTAACAATAGGGGCAATCTTTGTTATCCTCAAGAAATAACTTAAACACCATTTTGTAGAAAAATATGCATCAATCACATCATAGAGCAATCAGGTCAATCAAGATGCATCAAACATACCACACCAATTGCATCATAATTGGTGTTAAACAGGCACCCTCCCTTTCAGTTTTTAAGAAAAGGCTTCTCTTAGATAATTAACTTGATTAATCTTTTTCTTTTAATTCAACAATTACTATACTTATACTAGATTTTTAGGATGTTTATATTTTAATGCCTATCTTTTCCATTATTTTTTTATTTATTGTAAGTAGTTAAGTGGAGGTCCCCTTGGAAATCAGCTTCATTGCTGAAGGGTGTCCCTCCTTAAATATATTAAATGAAATGAAATAATAAATTGAAAATGCAAAGATTTCAAACAGAGATGCAATTGTCTCAAATGAAGAGATACAAAAACAGCAATGCAAAAATTTAATAAGCTTCTTCACCTGACTATAACCTATATCTGTATCATGCAAACTAAATGCTTTGAGAACTTGAAACAAACTGGTTTGCCTAAAATCAAAACAGCAATTCTATTAGTAAAGAGATCACATTAATAAGAGTATACAAATTCTCATATATTAATGTGGCCATTTCAAATTAACTGTAATTTCATTGCAACTATCTGAACCAAAATATGCTAAAACTACCCAAAGATAAAAAATGATGAATTTTGCTTTACAAGGGGCAAAAATAGAGTTTTAAGAATACATTTTTCCAACTGTGTTCCTCATTCCAATGAGATGAAACCACATGAAGCTGAATCAAGGGCCTCAAAATTTATGCTTGAAAATTGAAGACAGTAATTCAACATTTAAATAGTCATATATCACTATTCTATTAGCACTCATAATACAAAACTTAACATGAGAAAAATAGATTGAACTGGTCAAATGAGCAATAAATTTACCCAGGGCCTCCATCTTCTAAAAACATAGAATGGTAGGGAAATGTCCTCGGTATGTCCTTTTGTATAATGGGTTCCCATTCAGGGCTGTCCTTAGCAGCCAATTTCTGCAAAAGATTTCAAAATATGAATTCAGATAAAATCCCTTTCAATTGTCAATGCTAGCACGGAACTCATTAGATTATTCTTTGGATCTCAGATTTTAAAAGTGCAAAAACATTTTCAACAAATGAAACTAAACTCAAAATTATCAACTATTCATCACATCTAAATAATACCAACCATACTTTACCAAAAAAGGTAGTATCTAACAGGTAATATTCAGAAATTGATTAGAAAGGAAGGATTTTAAAATACAAAAGTGTAAAAAAACCTGATATAATCCAGGGTTCTTTTCTCTCAACTGTATTGCACCTGTCAAATGCTGCCACACTTTCCCTCGGACTGCTGGTGGTATACCCTTTCTACATCTTTCTTTAATTTTCTCCTGATGAAATTGAAGAGCAATTTCCAAGTTTTCATAAGAATTCCAACTACCTACTTTCTGCTGTCCTAATTGATTGTTCAAAGCATAAAATCCATTCACTTGCCCTTCAATTTCCAATTAAAACATGCTGTTCTAACATTTAGTGATAAGATGTTTGAATCAATAATTCTTTGGGTTGATATTTTAATGTCACCGTAACTTTATTCTCACTAAATGAGAAATCTGGCATTGATGTATATATTAAGGGGAAGATAATATGAAGAAAAAAATTCTTCCATATCACTTCTTTTATTATGTGGTGGTATGACAGTACAGTACTTCCTCTTGCAAATGCTGCAGTATTTGTGAGACTTCTAAGGTCAGTGCTTTCAAAACCAGCCACCAGCCATAGCATCTTATGGCAATTTTTTGATTGGCTATGCTTATGTTCCCTTAGGCAAAAGCATATAAGAAATAAAACTTTTAATAAACTCTTGACTTGCAACCCCTACTCAAATAAACACAACTCCTACATCAAAAATTGTTGAAAACACTTAAGGTTCTACATGTGGTATTCACTGAGAGGAGGTACGAGAGGGAGGAATTTGTCATGTAGCTAGAAAGTTGAGATGTTCTATAAATGCTCTGCAAAAAAGAAAGGTAAGCCACAAAGACATAACATCAGGCATGTAGCAACCAGGGGGTTTGGAGGTATAACACTCTCCTACTTTTGAAACTTGAGAAAATTAAAGTAAAATTGGGTCATTGCATCATCAAAATCAGGCAGTTTTTGAAGAATTGAGGGCTAAGTAATGCCTGTGCTTCAGTTGAAAGAGCATATAGTTAAAGGAAGCATTTACTGTATTTGCAAAAACCAATCTTGATATAGCATTTTCCAGCCATATCAGAGCAGCCATTTTGAAAATCTCTCTCCAGGCCCCACTATGGTGGGTCCATAATAGACTCTGAATATGGATATGAAAGACTGTCTAACACCCGTTCTGTATATTCTGGTAAGAGATTAGTAACATTGCTCTCATCTTCAACAGTTATGCCTCATCTTCAATGGTTATGTCTTTAAAAATTGATATGTCATCTTTAATGGCTATATCATTGTAAATTGGTTTATTCTACTGAACTCTGGAAATGTTGCACTAAATAGAGAGAAAAGGAATTCTCAGTCATGTTTCTCATTGTGGTTCTTCTATTGATATTTAACATTGCTCTGTTATGAAATACTGCATTTACAAAAACCAATCTCAAAATAGCATATTCCACCCATTTGAGAACTTCTATTTTGAAGACTTTTCTCTGGGCCCAACCATGGTAGGCCCCTAGTAGACTTTGCAAATGAAAGAATATCTAACACATTTTCTGCAAATTCTACTTAAAAGATTAGCAAATTGGCTCCTTTATTTGCAAAAACCGAAGTCAAACAGTGTTTTCCAGACCTCTGACAACTTCTATTTTGAGAATTTTTCCAGGCCTAGCCATGGTGGGCCCTATACTGGACACTACATACTAGAGGGATATCTAGTACATTGAAAGTCATGCTTACCCACCTGTCCTTACCACTTGTACATAGGCAAAGACAATCTAAGAAAATGCTTGTTTAGTATGGTCTACATTTCAAAAGTAAACACAAGGATGGGTGTGAAAATTGCATCATGGCAGTGAAAAGCTTCAATGATTTAATAATATTATGTCCCCAAATTGATAGCTCCTTGATATTTAAAGACCTTTTAACAGTATTTTACCACAGGACAAAAAAGTGGCAACATTCTTTTCACAAACTGAAAGCTTTCACATACTGAAAGCTATTTTTTGTCAGTATGTGAAATGATTGTTGCTGCTTTTTTGTGCTGTGGTAAAGCTCTGTAGTACCAGTAGACTATTTTATAACAGTGTGTTTACAGAAATTTAGCTAGCCATTTTTATCCCTTTTCTATTTGAGTTTGCAATCACTTATATTTGACAGGGTACATAACATATGTAGTATTAAAATGCACATCCTGCATAAAATAGTTTGATATCACTAACATCTTTCAGGAAAGTTAAGCCATTGTCCTATGACAATCTTGAGCTTACTTCACAGAAGCCAACCATTAATAGTCCTTCAGAATGTGATTACAGGTCCTGTACCTAAAAGATGCTATACAATTTGGCTCTAATTTCCAATCTTCTATCTCAGTTCTAATGAACAGGCCCAGTAGTTCATAACATAGAAAATTGATATTCTCCTTTAACTGAAAAAATGCTCAAAATTACCTTTTTCTGCTTTGATTTCATGTATGCTTCCCATTTCTTTATCATTGACAACCATTTCCTCTCCCTCTTTCTGATAATTTCAACTGGTGTAAAGTGCTCCCTAAAAATGTTTTATTGGAAATAGAACAAAGACTTTTCCTTACTTATCTGATGCACTTTGCAACGGCAATATATTGCAAAGGCTAGTGAAACTGTTAAGTTAACAGGGGTTAAAATAGTTATGGCAAAAGGATAAAAGACTTAAACGCTAAAAGTAGTCTTTGTTATTCCTGTTATTTATAAATTTACATATACAGTTTAATAGGTAATTACAGGGCCTTGCTTGCGTCCAACGAGGCTGTTGAAGATATAATCTAGGACCAATATCAACAGAAACATATGATTGCTCGATAGCAATCGTAATGGCTGGTTGAGTAAACAAATCAAAACTCAACTCAAGGAAAGGAAGGAAATTTCCTTCCTCTTAACAGCTTTTGTGATCCAAAACCCCTGCGATTCCACCCTTTACATACGTATGCTTGATAGACCCAAGATAGCAAATTATTTGTTGCTAGAATAACATGTTTCATTACAATAAATGCATTCCCGGGGACTGGGAGAGTTAGGGTGGGATCACGTAGAGCACGCAGGATATCCCTGTCGCAAACTCGATTACTTCCTTGGCGTGCTGGCGGTAAACAAGTATGAAGCAATTTTGTGGCGCGAAGGTGGAATGGTATTCATACAGTGCCATAAAACCTTCGGCGCTGCTCACTAAATCACCGGTATGCTTCCAGAGTGAGTTTTCAAGCATTCCATCCTGGGGGGAGAGCTGGTGTATGGCTGACAACAAACTTACGTTGATTGGACTATTCCATTGGCTTCGTGTATAATGAACCCATATTTGTCTGTTTCCACATTATCTTCTAACTCATCTAGGCTTTTAGTGCGATCATAATCTTTCGAATAATCTTCAATCTTCTTGTAACTTAAGCCCGTTACAGTTTCTACATCTCCATCAGGACTGCCCATTCTGTCAGATGCTGCTGGTGATAATTGCCGGGTGCTATGAAAAGAAATACCATTATTTGGTCTCCATTGTCAAGATCTTAATGTTTTCATTATTCAAAAGCGAACACTGTAAACGAGTATAAAATGTGAATGTTCATGTCAACATTTCCGTTGACTTCCGACTATCCTCCCAAGTGCCCTTTCTGCCTCGTATTCGTGATTATCATATCGTTGCCGGGCAATAACTTTTGGCGGGAAAGTTCAAAATTAGGATGCTGAAATAATATTTTAAACGCTAACTGGAGACTTTGATAAAAAATTCAAGTTTGTGTGTAATATATCACACGCATGGGGTTATTGTCGATCTGTTTGTGCAGTCAGACGTGCTGTTCCTAGCTTGCTGCGAATTATTGTTGTGAGGAGTATCACTACTGTTGTGAGAAGCATGTTGTGACTATATGCTCTATTATAAGCTATTGTTAGCCTCGCTTTGAGGCGATTTACATAAATAGTAGAGAGAGAGCACTTGTTGTGTTGTTTTTGAGTTTTGACGAAGAATGGTTTGTTGTTAAGTCATCTCTGTGTTTTCCTACATCTTCATCTTTCTCGGGATACGAACCGGTCACAATGTTTATAAGAAGCATGAAGCTGATGTTAGGTAAAAAGTAAGAAAGATTTAGGACAAAAAAACAGGCTGAATTTAAAACAGCAACTTTAGAAGAACTGTTTTGCAAGAAATTTTTTATCAACCTAGAAGCAAAATGGAAAGGACATCCACAACATGCTTGACAAAGCCTTAGTCTCTTTTCCTGTATCACAGTTGCCTAATCTGGGTTGTTGTTGCTACTGGAAAGTCTTAGAAATTTAAGAGACAAATAAGAAGCATTTAAGGTTGGATTCGACAGAATGTTAAGCGGGGTGAGTGGCCAAGCGGCCCAGCCAGTTCCATTAGCTTAACTGAAGTTAAGCATGGCTGAGTACCGTCAGAAACTGGATGGGTGACCTCCAGATGAACGACCAAAACAGCTCACTCCACCGTCCTTCGGAAGGGGCGTTAAACTAGGGGTCCCATGGCTGGTTGCGGCATGAATAGTAGGCCTAAATTAGCTGAAAAAGCTACGTATACCAGCCTACTTACTTAAAATAAAGTAAACAGCAACAACAACAACAAATTCTGAGTATATTGCTGCAACTAAAATTGAATATTCTCACAAGATATTAGGAATAGTGGTATGTCTATTAAACACGCTAGTTACTATCTTATTTTTGACATTACATTTAATTTTTCAGTTATGCAAATCTACGCACGTCCTTCTGTGATGATTGCTGGCCGTGACATTCAACTACTAGCAGTTTAAATGCGAAGGAGCATTGCATAACTAAATAAGCCTCGTTCTGCAAATCAATATGGCTACTTAGAGCATTCTTTTGCCTGCAGGTTGTTGAATTTAATTCCACCGCATAGACATATTAAACATACAAATTAATTGCAGGTATCTATACATGATATAAATCGTTGGTTTTGAAGAAGGTAAAGAAAGAAACTGAACTTGAAACATTTATTTCCCCGCATCCCCTGCAGCGCAAAGTCTGAATTCATCTGGGAAGTCGCGAAGTTGGATTTAGCAATATGTCTGTGGAAAAGCCATTATTGGAGCAGAAACTGAAAGATGCTTTATCGCCTATACATTTGGTATAGATTTCACTACTTATTTTAAACGAGGATCTTAGGGACCACTACGTTAAGGATCACTACGATGTATTGATTTAAGAGACGTTTGTGTTCAAATACAGTCTATCGCAAAATTGGAAATAGATTGTTGAGCATTTATTAGTGTTGTTAAGCTTTAGTTTTCTTTTCTATTAGCTGAAAATGATTATTGGTGGAATTGCTCTAATTATAGTTTATTTTTTAGGAAATCGATGATATTTCTGGTGGATGTGGCACCAGCTTTTCAACTGTCATCGTTTCTGAAAAGTTCAACGGTAAACCACTTTTGCAAAGGCATAGAATGGTAAATAGCGCTTTAGAGGAAGAGCTTAAAAGCATCCATGCATTGACAATGAAGACATGGACTCCAGAGCAATGGGAAAAGCAAAAATCTTGAGCTTGCTGTCTCATGAAAGACCAGTTTACATCCAAAAACAATGCCTATCTGATTTTTCATCATTTTGGAGATTCAGTAGTTTTGTTCTTCAATGAAAGGCAAATTGATGGATTTTATAGAATATACTTAGTGGAAAGATGATAATCTTATTGCATTGTGTTATTTTATTTAGGTTTATATAAATTTGTAGTATAGAAATGTTTACCAACATTTGTTCTTTATAGAATGCAATAAAGCATGGCTCCATCTGGGAGCAGCAATAAGCATTTTTTAATTTTATAGGACTTTTTCTTGCCAAATATTGGAACTTTCTTAGAGTTTTCATGATTACAGTATCAGAGCTTTCAAAAAACTTCCATTGCAAAACTTTTTGAGTTCCAATGTCTTGTGCAATCAAATTAAAGAGGCATGTGAAAGCTTGCAGTTACACTTCAAAAGTGATGACAAATTACCTTGATTGGCAAAATAAGATAAATAGAAAAGAGTAAATGCAAGATGCATATCAGTCTATAGGTAGATAGTTGGAGTTATACATACATCTAAACCTATCAACTTTCTTAGGTCTCAAAAATCCAGTATTGGGCTTACTCTTGAGCACCTTATAGACAGCCCCCACCAGGAATGACACTATATGATGGCTGTAGTCATAGAGATAACTCTATGGCTGTAGCCCCCAAAATGTTTATCAAGCCCCCATTGGCACCTAAATTTCTATGTACTGTTGGCACTTTCATGATATTGATGACCTTTTTTAGTCTTTGCAGCCAATGCAATAAGTTGTCTGTTGACACTCTTCAACACAGCTCGCTATTGGCACTTTGGCAGCACTAACCCCCACCAGCATTTGTCTCTGCTCCCACCACTGCTTGATATAAGTATGGGGCATGAACCCATTGCATTTTCTACAAACCCCCCACACATTATTGTCTTGGGATTTTTTCCAACCCTCCAGGTTATTCCATATCCATCCAATCTATTATGCAGTTAAGAATATTTAGTTTATTGAGCAGTCAAGCACCACTTTCGTATGAACCACATTCTTCTGAAGAAAATGTGCAATTTTTCAAATTGTAGCTTGTAGTATTGCCTTAGGTTCTTTCCTTCATTTAAGTTTATTTTAAGATTTTCATATTATGTAAAAGTTGGGATTCTCAAAGTACTAATATAAATCTAGACTATTGAGAGAGGTATTTGGTTTTTATTTCTGACAAATCAGTGCCAGAATTATGTGAAAATTCTCAACACCTACTATGTCATACTAAATATGAAATTGAATCTGCAGAAGTCAACACAGAAATAGTCAAAGATAAACTTTTTTCTACACACTTGCTAAAAACAATTCAAAATGGTCAGATTTTTAAATTAGTTTTGCTACATACTAACATATTACTATGTACATTCCCACATATGTCTGTGACACTTCTAAATGATCTTCTGCATGATATCTCTGTTAGATCTCTGTCGTTGCACATGACTTGCTTGGGCTTTTCTTTGCCTGTTGATGACTTTAGTGCCAAGTATTGGCCGTAATGCTGGAAGCGTTAGTATTTCATGTTTGCTATGTGTCCCAGAGTTAGCTTTGGCAGATCTTTGAAAAATGACAAATCAACTTTATAAAAAGTATTTCTTGCTCAAACAAAACAAACAAGGTAAAATATACGCTATAAACATAAAAAATAAGACTTTCTTGAGCAACTCTAACTTGCTAACACTAAACTTGTAAAGAGGATAGCACAAATAGCACTTGGATCATATGCAAACTGGACAAACTGCAATAGAGTTCATTAGTGATGACATCATAAAACATATTTTTTGAATTTATATATTTTGACCACATGGCGTAAGAGAGCACTATAAAATAGACATGTGTTGACAATTTTAGGCGAATATTGTCAAAAGGGGATGAAATACGACCAGGGCGGCCGAGAGAAATTAGAGGCCCTGGGGCAAGAGAAAGAAGAGAACCCCTGCGAGCGAAGCTAGCAGAGCATTTTCAGGTTCTAGAAGCTAACTTTGGAAAATTGCAGCTGGTTTACTTCATGAGGCCCCCCTGGCCTTGAAGCATTGGGTGTTATGAGGCCCTGGGGCACTCTGCCCCCTGCCCCCCACTTGGCGGCCCTGAATACGACCATTTGACGATCACAATACTTGCCAAAGAAACCACTGTATTTTCTCCTGGTTCTAAACGTTCACAACCAGCCTCAACATACAGTGATCTGATAGGAACTAATTCAACATTCAATTGCCTATATCTCGGTTACTATATTTCAGATCGAGCTGAAATTTGTCAATGGTGGCTACTTCAAAGTGCTTTTTCAGAATTCAAAGCCAAAATTAACATATGCTAAAAATAGCCTGATTCCCAGAACACAATCTATGCACTTTGGGGTCAGTCAAATAGCACGTACGCTCAATTCTCATTGATAACCCCCTCCCCAGGGTGTACGTACTTCTAAGCCATCACCCCCGAATAGATACTCGAATCTTTTGTCTATCTCACTATTTTCAAACTTTGAAAAATTCAATACATAGCCGAAAGATCTAACATTATTACAGCTCTGCATAAAAATCAATGGAACGTTCTTTGGGGAGAGCCCCTCCCCCTTTGAACGCTCTGCCTCATATTTTTGAACTTTTTTGGGTACTGAAGGAGGCTCCAAAGTCTATGAAATTTTTGCATGGCTCCTCTTAAAAAACAAGATAATAGTTTGAAAAAGTACGCCAAGGTTGATCAAAACGAGACTATCAAAATGGGCGCAGTACGACATTACTTTCAAACTTCCGCCGATGCAACAAGCCGAAATTTATAGTTTTGGCAAAAACCATTTTCAAAAGCTACAGGTGTGTCTAAAAGTGGAAGTGTAACACTTCACACCCACTATTTAGACACACCCCTGACTCTCAGTCAAGGTAGAATTTGACTCACAACAAACGCAAACAATGTCTTATAACAAAGTAAAGATACTCACTTTGAGGCTTTTTGATGTTCGAGTTTTGGTAAGCGATTCGAAGAGGCACTGTAGAAGAAAACGTAATTAAGATCGAAACTGCGAAATCGAATGAGAGTGGTGGTTGCGATAGGATGAATCTGTCTTGAGAAGGTACATAATAACTGACCAACAACTTAAAACAACTCACAATTCTACCGTCAAGTGGGCAGTGAAGTTGCATAAATTTGAGTGCAAATTCCAGCTTTATAAACACTACTTACATGCTTTATGTAGCTCACATTTGAGCTTAAGGCCTCCAAGAGTATAATCTAGGAATGGCCAAAGCTGTTTTGCTTACAGACAATCATCTATCTGGAACTCCCTACCTAGTGAAGTAAAATCTTCTAGGACTTTTGGGTCATTCCAGAGAAAACTAAAAGCCATGCTTGCGGAGAACAATTAGAAAAAAACTTTCTTTTTTTTGTTTGACTAGGAAGTTCTACATATTATTTCATTGTGTAAAATTTCATTTCGCTGTATATATATA
>WIPJ01003882.1:349233-365394 GCA_018155075.1 Cassiopea andromeda | reverse complement strand
ACCCCCCCACCTATTCCGACCCCTCTGGCAATAAGGCACTTATGAGTAGGTCCACAACATATTTACGTATCCATGCTTGTACAAGGCGTTGGATAATCCGCAAGAGTTTGCCAGAAAGAATATGGCTTCAAAATTTATCAATAAATATAAGATTAAAATAAGGGGAGTTATGTAGAACTAATGTATTTATGATCTATATTCAGAAGGCCATCAGAATTTCACCGTTAATGGATAGTTAAAAGACATGCTCAACAAATACAATCAGAAGAAAGACCGAAGATGGAATGTTGGTGTAGGTAGCGTACACGTCTTTTTATAAGAAATTTTTTTATAAGAAACGAGACTAGGCCAGTCAAAAAATTAAGAAACTAGTATTTTGTTCAAGAAAAATTAAGAAACTGTACAATATCAGTTTTGTCTAGAAAAAGAGTACATTCACTTGCTTACACTCGTTAATTTCCAAGATTTTTGTTTGGGAAAGGCCATAAATTATTATTTTGATATGCTTGGATATAATTCGTGACGTTGACCGGTTATACCCACTCAGAAGTGTTCGACTTTCATACAATAGGGTGAGTTTCTGTCTCGAAAATGAGAAAATAATTAAGAAACTTTTAGTACTAGAATGCTAAAATTTTTAAATCACATTAAGAAACTTTTAGTACTATGTGCCTATCCAAGTTTCTTATAAAAAAACGTGTATTACTGTTTCAATGGGAACATACCACCTGCTTCATTATGAGCTGAAGACAGTTGGTCAGGCTTCCTGATACTACCTTGGTGGCAGCTGTCTTTTGCCGCATCTGCAGTAAAGATAATTAAAAGTTTTAATTCTCTCATTAGAATTTTTAGGAATAAATATCTCTTTGGTAAAAATAATTCAAGCAAGATTTAATTTTCCAGGTCCAACAAACCACAAAGTCTCGATACAAATGCAAGTGCAAATGTTCAGCAAATCCAATTCATTACAGCTAAATAGGAAGGCCTAGATCTCAGTGCCTAACTTAGAGTGGTCTTGGCCACTTATAATGGTCTTGGAAGTTCAAATAGTCATCTTGAAAACAAAAATTAGTGAGGGGATGGGACCCTGTAATATGTTTCTTGTTCACAAGAGTCCTTCGATAAGTTTCTTGTCCAAAAAAACTAATGAAGTCTACCAAATTGCATTTTGCGAAAAATTTGAGCTAAGTGAATTTGGTGAGAAGGAGTTCCATAGGCTCTCCAACAGTCTGAATGGCGTGATTATCAAAAACTTTCCAGGTGCCACGCCCCCAGACATCCTTTTTCTTTCTTCCACAGAGTTTTCAGATTATTTTTCTTCCAAGTTTTACCTTTGCATGCGTACTTCAGTATGACTTGGCTTTCTTAGTTTCAATTGAAGGTGTGTGTAGTGGAATTTCAAAATATGAAAATGAACATACCGTCTTTGAATTAGTCCGGTTAATGTGTGAAACAACAAGAGATTTCTGAGAAAATTATCCAGCATAGGATCAGCATGGAATGCACATTGGCGTTTGAAGAAAGAGCGGTGTTGGAAAATTACGTGAAATTTAGGCACTGCTAGATCTCCATTAGATCTATACAGCCCATGAGAAATATATGATACCGGAATAGTTTATTAAAGGTTTCCATGCCGTCCCTAAAATGTTCAAAACTTTAGTGAACGGAACGTCAATGAAAACAAGCAAGTATAAATAAATTCTTTTCAAGAGTTCAAAACGCTTAAAAGTATGTCTTTGTGACATTATATTTACGAAAAGATTGGGCGTGCTCTAAAATTTCTAGACTGTCGCCTACATGTGTCAAGCTAAAACAAAGATGTTTCAAACAGTTTTTCAAATTTACTCAAGCCTGGAACTACTGGGGAATGCCACATTCGAACACTCCAATGTAAACGCCCCTGATCACAACTTTCTCAAATCATTCCCCTGGATTCCTATGCAACTAATTTAAACGTTCATTTTCATATATGAAAGTCTTTTTCGCTCAGTACTGATATTTTCTTAACTTTTTCACAATTCCAGTATCAAAACTTTCTTAAGTCTTTCTTAGCAAAAACTCTTGAGTTCCAATGCTTTGCAAGCACATTAAAGGAAAGTGAAAAAGCTCCATGTACACTTGAAATAATGATAAATCTGGATTAGAGGGTAGTCAACATCACACACATGACATTTTGTACACATATATTCCTGATCCAGTTAGGCGTGTTCGAACCACCAGAAGCCCTACCTATTCACACCCTTTCCAAGCTACAATACCTAATCCACGAACTCTAGCCCACAAATCATCTTTCATTCCTAGAACTTCTCAACTGTGGAACTCATTGCCATCCACTACTTTCCCTGAATCCTAAAATTTGTCATCTTTTAAATCTAACATAAACAAACTTGATCTGATCTCCCTCTCTACTTAAACTTCCCCATTTTCTCAGCTTTTCCTTTGTCGGGGCTTTGTTATAGGCCTTACGGCCTTTCCCCGACATTACTTACTAAAAACAACATATAAATCGAATTTTAAGTACTTAAGCAGTAAAAAGCTTTCTTAAGTCTCAAAAATCTAATAAACCACATTTTTTATAAAGAAAAAAGGGTTTTTGAGAAAAGTACTACAGCATGGTAAAGGGCCATCACACACTGGATATCAATACAAATCTCAATGGCTCTTTTATGACCCATTTAATAGTCATATTCATCTGCAAATTGGTCACATCCATAACCGGTAATTCCTTGGGTTAATAGCTCTCAAAGTCATTGATGCTGAAAAGATTACTTCCCCTATTAAAACATAATCTATGTGCTTTCCATCAGTTAAATGAGAATTAGCAAAAGGAAAGAACAATAGCTACACTTCTCTATTTCCTCTCTTCAGAATAAACTTGGGTTAGGTCATCCAGGTACTGAAAGCTCAAGACATCTGAGTTTACTAATGTAGTTTCTGCAATAAACTGCTTAAGGAGGACAGATTTCTGGTGATTACTCCTAGGTACCGAATAAGCCAGATCCCCCACTTACTCTTTTTGAAACATTTTCCAACCCCCCTCCCACTCTAATTAGTGTTCCCTGCTTGTTACCTTTTAACTTTTTCTAGGAGAAACCTGCAAATAGTTGGTACCTTTATTTAGTTACCCAAAGAAATGACAAGATATATGTGGCAAAATTCCATAAAGTATTTCCTTGCAGTGTAGCTAATTGGGCCTTTTGTATTTGTGCTGGTTGTTGAACAATTAGCCCAAACTGACCCCCCCCGATTATTTCATCTCGAGGAATTTTCCAACCCTCTTCCTAATTAGGACTCTCTGCCTATTTGGAGCTTAAGTGTATACTGTTATATACTATGCTACACCTCGCCATTATCAATGTCTTGATATCATACTAATTTATAAAATACTTCCTTCTAATTTGCTGCATTTAACAATGAATGTATATTAACTTAACATATGACTATATGGTGCTACATGTTACCATTACCAACTAGAAACACACTAGATTCAATCCTTCTTAATAATTTCATCCAATTTCAATTCTAAATTCAAACTTCATTGCTCAATCTTTATGCCAAGCATGGCATTTCAACACAACCATGAAAATTGATTATTTTATTAATAGAAATTAAGACATCAACTGAAGCATTTATCTAAGTATCCATAGGAAAAATTTGAGAAGAATTAAAATCTCTGTGAACTTGTTTCAAGCCTAAAAATTCCCAGTCATGAGTGAAATGTCTACAAACAAAGCTCTTGGTACAAAATGCTCATCAAATTCTCTAAGATAATTTAAGGAATGCTGTCATTGTAAGACAAAGATGAGGAAAGCATGCTATATTGAACTTCAAATCCAGTCTTTCTTCAAGAAACTCAATTTATCTTTTGCCAATAAGTGGTTGGTGGACAACAATACCATATTCATAATTCAAAAGGAGTTTTTCTCAGCTCTCTTGTTCGATGTTACTATGGAGTAGCTCAAAATAAGCTTTTCATTGAAATCATACCACAAAAAATTTATGGTTTCTTTGATGAATTCAAAAGACAACCAAAGCATACATCTAAAGCCCTTTATTTTGCAAGGAAAAATGTACACAAGAAAAATTGATTAGCTCCAATGGAGATGAACAAAAGGAGCCAAGCAGGTATCTTCAAAGCTTTCCAGTTCTTGCTGTGATTCCCAGAAATTAGACAATATATGTGTGTTTAGTAAATACTTATAACTATTATAATCCTTATCCTGAAATTCATTTAATAATTTGCTTTCATCATTCCCTACCATTGATGATCCCCATAGCTCAAAGGACATAAGAAATGTTCTTAATGTTGGGTGGGGGTACACGCATTCAGGCACACCCAGAACAAAGGCAACATGACCCCAAGCAAATTCTGGAACTTTTGAATTTGCTTGAAAACATTGTTAGCCAAAAATATCCAAAATTTCCCAGGTATCAACAAGCACAAACAATACATGTATAAGGAAAACAGTTAAAAATTGTACAGCTAGCCACATATAGACCAACCTAAATGGTTCAGCATTTGATACGAACAAAAATCAAGCTGCTTAATAAGGAACGGTTCACCAAAATTAACATGTTATGTTTTTTCATTCATAAATGTTTTTCATAAAGAAACCATCATTTTGCTTGAGCCTCAATTTTCTTAACTTTTCCTGAATATGAACCTGAGAGTTTCTTAAAATTTTCTGATTACTGAAATAAACTGGCTAAAATAGGTTGTCCTCTCTTTATCAATCTTGTATACTCGACTTTGAATTCTATCTGTAACATCTTCAATGCATTGACAACATCATATCAATTTTTGACCAACAAAAACACTTAACGTTGGAAGTTTAACCTTGTGATTTTCGTAAGATTCTAGCCATTTGAACCTCATTTTCTTATATTTTCTAATAAAAAAATTTGTATTCTACATGGGTCACCAAGCTAAGACAGAAACTGCCAGTGTCACAGCTGGGAATGGACATGAAGATGATACCTTTGGATGAATTCCATTGCAAGCATGGCTAATTCTTGACCCAGGAAGGAGATAAAAGCAGATTTGAAATTTAATTCCACAAACCTTTTCCGTTGTGTGAAACTGATAACGCATTATTTGTCATTGTAAGCTTGAATGTCATTTCTGTAAGGAAAATTAATTTTAACAGGAATGAAGGGACTAGCAATATATCTAAAAAGATTTATTTGAATAATTCAATTGAGGCTGAACACGAAAATGTGTTTGACTTCCAAAGCCTTTTTGGAACATGGTTCTAGTCATGACAACAATGGCCCAATTCATGACAAGCATGACTCATGTCTATAAATATATAAATACATGTATATATATACATAAATACACATTATATATATATATATATATATATATATATATATATATATATATATATATATATATATATCAAGAAAAACCTTCCACCTTCAAATGTAATTCACTTTGCTTCACAAGTGACCAGATTCTGGCCAGTGTAAATCACTGATGAAGCAAAATTGAAAAGTGTGACAGTGGAGAATATTTTCTTGAGTTATTTTTAATATCTTCATGATTTCCATATAATGTTATAGCTCTTCACATGTCCATGTTTATATTTCAAACAAGAAATCTGCATTGGCTATTGTCAACTCATCAAAGCTTGCAAATGACTCAGACTATAGATACCATCCTGACATTCTCTTCTTTTTCTCTTTCAATATTAATCCTATTTGCAATTTTAACTAAATGATAAAAGCCCTACAATTATGTAGAACATGCTTCTATGAAGACGATATCCATGTCACAAGCAAGCAATTTTCCGTGCCAATGCGATCAAAATTAAAACCCGCACTATACAAACTATCATCACATATCATACTACCTCTATTTTTACTCTTCAGGTTTTCAAGCTCAATATGCAGCTTCTTCAAAACTCCTTCATGTTCAGCCTGCAGAAAATATAACTTTCTGTCCGTACCCATAGCAGCACTCCCATCTCCTGAATGATGTTTATCAATATGTCTTATTTCACCGTGGCTCGGTGGTAAATTTCCTAAAGCCGTACTAGGCGGCGAGGTCTGGGTGCTCTTGTTGGTCAAGTGACTTAGCAAAATCTCCGTCTTCGTACTCTCAGGACTGTCCTTTGTAATGGAGCGGATGAACCTATTTTTTTCCAAGCCAGTTCTGTTCCATACTGGAAGACTCTTTAGTGGAGGAAGAGATATACCAGGCTGACTGAAAACTTTAATCGGAGATATTGGTGGAGAAACACTTGATGAAGGCGAATGCCCAGATAATAAATCCATCTTAAATCGGAATTTATATGTTCCTCTTCATCAAGATGTAGTTTGGCAACAAACCAAGTTGATGTAATTTAACAGGTTGAACATCGAAACACGTCCTCTCCGCACAGTTCAATAGGCCGACTCGTCTTCAAAACATAATATTAGTGAAGTCAATTGTCATTAAACCAACACAGCTGCACGCATACAAAGGTTGAAGTAGACTATCCTATTCTTACTAATTCATTCGCTCTTAATAAATATGTTGGTAAGACTCTCGAAAGGTCGTCAAAAATTCATGATAAATTCTATAGCTCTACTAGTCACCAGCAATGCTTCATTGGCAATGTAAATGGCGATTGGCACGACTGTTGTCATAGTAATTTTTAGTCTCCTCCGCAGTAATAAAATATCAAAATTTCTATGAGATATAATGTAAATCCTTTAATAATCCCCCCTGAGGGCTTATCAATTTTAAAATTTTTGAATCGGGGCTTATTCAGGGGGAAACGTTGTCTTGTAGCTTGTCATGTTCCATCTGAAATTCTCCTTCCAAAAAGTTACTTTTTGAAGCTGCAAATATCAGCAATACCTTTTGCTTGTATCTGCAGCGTCAAAAAGTAACTAAGTATCAAACAGCTACAGCCACATGTTTGGGTTACGCCCTAGCCAAACGACTCGATTTCTCACTCGAGTTTGTACGCGACAAAAAATCGAGGGAATCGAGCCGTTTGGCCACCTTGTTGAGTGAATCGAGTGGAGTCGAGTGATGTTGAGTGAAGTGTGATCTTTGTCAAAAAATCGAGCAATAGAATTGTTGCTGGGTGAAAATTGACTCATTTGGCCACCTTGTCGAATAAGTCGAGTGAAAGCATGCGCAGTAGCTTCTCATTGGGCGGGCAAATATTTGTGGTGGTAAATATCTTTAGCTGATACACGTTGCGGAAATATGAGTAGTAGAGAAGTCGAGTGAAAAATCGAGTCGGTTGGCCACACTTCCCCGACTAAGCTCAACTTTGAGATCAAATGTAGAGGAAAAACTTGAGTGAAAAATCGAGTCGTTTGGCCAGGGACTTAGAGCTTATTCAAGGGGGCTTATTAAAAGTTTATATTTCTAGGGTTGGGTGCTAATTCGAGGGGGACCAAATCGATGATTTACAATAAGGAGTTTCTTATATCTCACTGTATAATACACGTTCTTTTTATAAGGAAGTGGTTCAGAATTAAGTAGTACTCAGCTGCTCAAAAAGTTAACAACTTTCAGTACTGGACTTTTCAAGTGTGCATGGAGCTTTTTCACTTTCCGTTACTGCGCATGCGCAAAATATTTGAGCTCAAAAAAATCTTTGCTAAGAGAGTCTTTAAAAAGTTTTGATACTGGAATCGTGAAAAGGCACAAGAATACTTAAGTTTTGAGCTGAGTCTCTTCTGGTTCTTAAAATTTTCTTGTTTTGAGTTTAAGATTATTCTTAAACTTTCCAAATGTCAAAGGTGCAACTGTGCCTTTAACTCAAACACACGTCTTGATGAAGCTTGAGCCTTGCCGTATCCTTAAACCACTCCTAAATTTCAGCGATTCTGTGCCTTATTATACTTACAAACTTTATTCTTGTAAATAATAGAGTGCAACTTTCACTTTTTCCATCAAAAAACCACAGATAAAGATCCAACTGCTACGAGTTGGAAAGCCGATCAAACTTTCTTGCTTCTAGATACAGCTTCAAGGCATTCTCCCAACAGTTTCTTCCTTATAGAGCGAGCAAAAAAATACTTCAGACAAACGTGGAAAAGCTTGATTTGTCAAAACAGTTGTCTCACAGAAATTGTTCTCCGATGGTCGTGGGTTTCTTTAAGAAAATTAAAATTGCTGAACTCCAGGATGCGACCAATTATGGCTTCAAAAGAGTAAAACTGCATAAGATAGTCGCTATTGAGTTTTGTGGCAATGAAAAATTCACATGGTGCTCATTAGATATTTATACTCCAAGCAGAACATTATGAGATGTTCTTTACTACATTGAAAAATTACAAAGTTAACGCAATAAAAACTAGCTCAAAACTAATTCTAAACTAAATTAACACATTTCAAAATACTTATGATTTTATATGACACTAAATACTTTCATATAATGATTCTACAGGGGTTCTACTTCTAAGGTATATGGAAGAAATCGCAAACATTATTAAGGAAAAGGGAGGATATATCCCAGTTTCACCCCTATTTATAGAGCAATAACTACCAAACGAAAACACAAAATAAATTAAGGTGCAATAGAGAACGAAATTCTAAGCACTTAGTGAATTCAGGGCCGCAAAGATAATTCAGAGGGGCCCTGGAGTAAAAGAGAAGGCCCCCTGAGAGCAGAAATCACCAGGGTCCAAAAATTAAGTTTGTTCAATTACTGCTAGTTTACTTTATGATGCCTCTTAGATATTGAACCATTGGGTGTTATATATCCCCTTGGACTTTGAGGCCCTGCGGTACTTTTCCCCCCTGTCCCCCCTCTCTGCAGACCTGAGCGATAGTATTATTTAATCTACTATAACGACAATTTGGGGATAGCATGCGGTCAATTTGGGTTCGTTCTAGAGGCTGCTTGGGAGCCATTAGCACAATCAATGTTGAGGAGCCTTGAAGGAAAATACTTCATGTATGATCTATACGGCTTCATGTGACATTACACGCCCTTTTTTTCTAAGGAACCGATTTATGAGGAACCTATATGTAGAAGGCCGAAATATTTAAAGAACTTAAACTACTAAAAACGAAATCCCTAAGGAACTTTTCGATTTGAAAGAGTTTTATAACTGCAAGCATCAAGAACTAAAAAAGATTGGCATACAGGTAAAATAATGTGGTGCAACACCAAGCTTGCTGAATGTCGAGCTCTGTATGAAGATTCAAGCGAAGATTATATTACATTGGATGGCATTAATGGAATAGACATGATATTCATTGATTAACATTTCACTTTTGAATTGTAAAACTTTGTTCCTACCTTCCTTGTGTTTTTGCTCCTCAGTTCTAGCCACAAGTAAAGGTAAAATTCAAAATTTTATGTTTTTCCTGTTTCTGTGCTATTTTTATGGCACTTGATGTGCATTGAAAATTACGTAACTATTAAGGAAGTTTTGGTACTACAATTTGCTGATTTGAGGTCTACAAATAAGGAGTTTTTAGAACTAGGCCTTGAAGTAGGTTCCTTATAAAAAAAGCGTGTAAGTAAACAATGGAACCAGATGAATACCTTCCTATCAAAAAAGCCAGCAAATTACAATCACATAAGAAACTACTAAAGACTAAGTTTGAAGAGTACCAAGAAATGGAAATCTAATTGTTTGTTCTTTCCTTATAACATTATTGTTACTTCATCATGTAAATATCTTTTCTTATTAGTAAAGGTAGTCCCGTATACTTTCGTACGTAGGGGGGTGCCTGTTAGAGAGGATACTTATGCTGAGCCATCGGCATGTGAGGTAGGGTGGCCAGTTCCTTTCCTCACTGCCTTTATCTCCCCAGTGTTCCCACTGGGTACCCATTTGCTGCTGGGTGAACAGTGAGCGAGCGTTCAGTCAGGGCATCGAGTCGGGCTCGAGCCATAGACCTTCCGCATGGGAGGCATACACTCTAACCACTATGCTACCTTGCTCCATTACTTATTAAGCATTCTATATCTATATATAGATATAAATTTATATCCTTTTTAACAGAGCCGCCTGTAAAACAGATCTTGGTATCTGAGTGGAGGGTCATAATGCACGTGTAGCTAGAACTCAGACAGCCATGACACACTAAAACACTCTAGAAGATGACAACTAACTTGAAACACAAGCCTATGGAACGACCATGCTGCCAAGGAATGATATGATATGATCAGAATCAGACAAAAAATATGTCTTAATAATTTAATACATTCGTTGAGATATTGATATCTTCAGTGGAAACGTACATGGTTGTCCACGTATATGCCACTTTCGTAGAAGCTAGCCTCTGCGTAGCCATGCCGCTGAAGAATGGAAAAGCAATGCAACTGTATAAAGGTACCGATTATCTAAACGCGTAGATCAAGAGAATAATGGTGCAAATTGATATTACAAATCCCAGTATCAAAGTGTCTCTTCTCTTCCTAACGTTGATCTTTTGAATCAAATTGTTGATGGCAGGAAAGCGATCTATCTACGGTTAAGGATCGTCTGAATCCAGGAACTATAAGAAATTTATTAAAAGACACAGCAAATATTTTATGGACAAATATTTTATGGTACTTATTTTGTCTCTATACTGTAAAGGGACAAAAATTGGTTCTGGAAAACTGTGTTTGCTTTAACTACACGTTTTTCATTATCTGAAAATCATGATTCTGCCTGAGCCTCAATTGCCTTAACTTTTCCTGAAATTGAGCCTGAGATTTTCTTAAAATTTTTTTACCTTTTACTAGAATAAACGGGATAAAATGGGCTACCCTTTCTTTGTTAATCTTGTATACTCAAATTTTAATTCTATCTTTAAAATTTTAATAACTGTAAATGGTGATAACTCAATCAGCTGTCTTGAAACGAGTACTCCTATTTGCACCTGGCCAATCAGGCCTGCCACTACTTTTCATTTATCTACTTTGGTGGTCACACACCTACTCAATTTCTTTCGATCTAGCGCCTGCATTACAGGTGCTTTAAGGCGTGGGAGTCTCTTTCGAGACAACTGGTTAAGATTGGTTTCTTTTTTGCTTTTATTTTAGTTAATTTGTTGAATTTATATTTTAAAATTATTGCAAGTGGCTGTCGTAGATGAAGCTCGCTGACAGGATGTACTGTCCATCTATGGCAGTTAGAGAAGATGACAATTTTGTTATTAGTTCGTGCGATTAAAAAAATTTAATGTAATCATGATATAATTACGATTTTCGGCCAACAAAGACACTTAACTTCGGAAATTGAGCCTTGTGATTTTCTTATGAGTTTCTTAAGATATTGGTCATTTGAGCCTCATCTTCTTATGAACTTCTAACGCATAAAAAACCGTTTATGGCTAAGAGACAAACCAATATTCCTGTGAAATATTTTTGTATTTACTATTACTACAAGAAAAATGAAGTTTTCATTCCTTTAATAAAACAGAAAAAGCAATCAAAAATTTAGGCCAGGCAGGAAATTCAGTTTTAGATAAAAAAAGTCCAGTAAAAGTTGAAAATGAAATAGTTCACTCTCCTTTTTTCATCCATCTCTCAACATGCCTGGAAAATGTACAGTCAAAATAAATATTTTAGGATGGAGACTATTCCATAATGAAGGCTCGAATGGGATCAGATAAAGGAAAATAGTCTGGATAGCCTGCTAATTAAGCTACAATAGTCGCCAAGAGTCCCTGGGATACTCACAAAAAATTGCGAAAAAATATAGTACTCTCAGAATTTAAGCCATTACACCGTGCACGCACCCGCTTTCCCCCTATAACAATGTTGTTCTGTTTCTGAGACACTTGGCGTTATTTTGCACTTGAATGCTTTTCATTGCTGCGTGTAATTTTCTCGTAAGCCAACATTGTTTAGGGGGAGGAGGGGGAGGAGGGGGCGGGTGTTAGGTGTAGAATAAAAAACCTTAAGTGTCCCAGGACTGTTGGCGACTGCCCAGCCTCTATCTAGAAAAATGTCCCGCCTCTCAATAAGCTACAATGATAGTCCTACTACCATACAATTACATAACAAATCAGAAACAAATCCATCTCACGTGCTTTCCTCCCTCCCATAACAACGCTGTTGCTAACGATAACATAACAGCAGGTAGTATTTCACAAGAAGCTTTAAAAATTCATAATTTGATGATAATGAAGTGCATTAAATATTAATATTTCCGATTGGTTTTGCTTCCAAATTCACCGGTGGGACGGCCTTGTATATTTATAGTCTATTGAATTTACATTTTAGCAGGAGGAGAGAAAATATTTATTGATTCAACAAGAAACGACAAATACAAAACAGGCAAAAATTATTTCAAAATATTTGCCAAAGACAACCTCAAAAATCGCTTTTCTTTCTCAGAAAACAAGAGTTGAGATAAACGCTATTGATAAGGGAGATAAGAGAGGCATTGTAAAAGGATACTGGAAACATTGCCAAGTCCTTTCGATATGCTATGGAACATATTTCTCTGGGAACTAAGATTTTCTTTAGTGGCCATTGCAATTCTGCAAGAATGAAATAACAAACATTACACACGCTTTTATAACAACATTTAACTTTTCTCCTAAAAATTCTTAAATTTTTCTGGATTTGAAACTAAGATTATTCTTAAATTATTCTTAAGCGTTAAAGGTGTAGCTTGGTCTGGAAATGAAAGGACTACATTAAACTCTTTGCCGATGTCATAATTAATTGTAAAGCAAATGAAGAGAACGAGAAATAATAAATATTGTATTGACTGTCCAAACGTTAATCTAAAAGTAACATTATAGCTCGGATATATAAAACTTCTAAGTCTTGGTGAAGCTTGAGCCTTACAAAATAAAATGTCCATAAGCTGTCAAGTTCACAATACCTTGTGATGCAGAAACCGGATAAATACATAATTAAAAAGAACAGAAAATTCCAAATAAAACGCACAGTTGTTAAACAATAACAATTTTTAAATTGATAATTTTTAGCGGGTAAGCTTCAGAAAAATCCTAAATTAAATTCTCTACTAAATTTGGAAAATTGTGATGCATAAAGCCCGAGCCTTGGGGGTCCAATCCAATCATCGTAAACTTTCAAAACTAATACGACAGAGTTCGTAGAAGGGATTCTTGAATGCTAACGAAATAATTAGGCCATCTAAAATAAACCACTTTGACAAACAGGTCAGTTCTGCTAGATACATTGCCTAAAAATTACGGACTAAGTTCCAGAGAATAAATGAAGCTATGACCTACCCGATGGCCTCATCTGCCAGCCTGTCAGAGCTGCAAATGAAAAAAGATATACAAAATTGTGTCACAATGAAAAATGATAAAGAAAACTGAAATAAATTTTATATTTATGAGAAAGAGGTTTATAAGAAAGTAGCACACGTTTTTTTATAAGAAAGTTTTTTTTGACCCAGTACTGAAACGTTCTTAGCTTTTTTACGATTCCATTATCAAAACTTTCTCAAGACTGCTTTAGCAAAAATTCTTGACTTCAAATGTTTTGCGTACGCATGTTAACAGAAAGTAAAAAAGCTTTATCTATACTTCAAATTATAATACATCTTAGTAAATAACAGAAGTTAAACGTGTATAAGGTAGCCAACATCACAAACATGACATTCTGTGCACAGATAAATCGAATTTTAAATACATAAACACTAAAAAAGCTTTCTTAGGTCTCAAAAATCCAGTACTGAACTTTCTCAACTTTTTGAGCAGCTGACTGCTACTTTCTTATAAACCACTTATTTATTTAAAAAAAGTGTACCCGACTTCTGAAAAAAGTGAAGAAAGTTCAGTACTGAGTTTTTGCTACCTAAGAAAGTTTTTTATTGCATGTATTAAGAGTCTAATAATATTCTGTTTATATAATGTCATATGTGTTACGTTGGCTGCCCTCTAGCAGTCTAACTTCTGTTATTTTCTTGGGCATCACACAATTTAAGGTGTACATGGAACTGTTTTGCTTTCCACTAATGTGCATGCGCAAAAAAATGAAGCTAAAAAATTGATACTGGAATCGTGAAAAAGTGAAGAAAGTTTCAGTACTGGGTCAAAAAAACTTGCACTACAAGCATTGCAAAATAAAATCCCAAGAAAGCAAAACCTAGAGCCCCAATGGGGGAATAGATCAAACATAATTCTGAGGAGGTTCAGTCACACAGTGCAAACACAAGAAGGGGGGATGGGTTAAAAGTTTGAAAAGTTATGTCCCCGCACTACTTCAATGGCCCCAAAGGCCTGCTCGCATACCATATCCTCTCAGACGCACCTTTAAAGTCCCAAATTGATCTCAATGGAATTCCCTGGGGAAAACGGGAGAATTCACAAAAAATTCACAATAGAGTCGAAAAACCCTACCAGATACCAACAAAAACCTCTACTTCACTAAGTTCAATCGAGGAATCAGTGGTTTTTTTAAAACAGTAGGGGCTGAAAGCTTGGTATTCATTTCAAGTCGAGGATAGTTTCAATCTCATTAGAGCAACTTGATTTTTTATATATCCATCAAAATACACTAAAATGCAACTACTGTGCCCGTCCATCCTGAGGGGATAGACAATACGTCATCGCAGCTCCCTCCAAGATCGGGTAATTACATCACATATCACATATATATCATATATCACAAAACTTATTAAAAGTTCTTTGCATATATAGCTTATAACTAATTAACACCAACTATCTAATTAAAAAACAAAACTAAGTTAATTACAAATAAAACATTTACAGTGAATCCAGCCACGTATCTTCTTTTTAATTATCACAAGAGAAGGTGACATTCCATAACAGATTCCCTCTAAAGGATAGTGAGTTCAGTCCATAGCGTTGGAAACATACTGAACGGAGTTTGCATAATTCCTTTGTGCATATATTATATTAAACATCCTTTTCGTGAAAAATTCCCACTTATACTCTGGGTTTAGGTGATTGAACGATTTATAAAGTTCTATCATCAATATTTGTAGGTTCTTCGTATGTGTTGTCTTTGTACTATCCCTCTCAAGAAGTTCCTCAAATTTCGATTTATAGTCTCTACATGGAATCCTCAATGCACACTTGTGAGTTCTATTAATTTCATTATTGGCAATTTTGCTACAAAATAGCCAGATCAGCGGGCAATAAGAAAAGTTCGATAATACTACTGCGTTTAATAGTAACTTTGACTTATCACATCCTGTACTGTTTAAAAATAGAGCTTGAATCAATGCTCGAAAGAGAAAAAACCCTCCAAAAACACGAGAGCAACAACAAAACGCTTAATGTTTCTCTCATTTGCTGCTAGACAACAGCATCTGCTCTTGAATCTTAAAATAGCTTGACTGACTACATAGCTTCCGACACTTTTACCCTTACCTTCGAAGATGTTCATGTTCCTTGAGATAGAGGTCGGTTCGCCTGTTCAAGCCATTTTTGTATGCGCTATAAGTAGGAAGAAGAGAAAATCAGCGATGTGCTTATTGCATGGGGCGTCACGTTCACGAACTTGTTCTAAAGTGTAGGAAAGTCAGTCCTGCTGTAGAAGATTTAGCATCCCTTTGATCATAGTGCTTTCCTCGCCTTTTTCTTCTTTAGTCATATTAGGTCAAATGTTTCCAAAATGCCTCCCCCCAAAGGAAAGTGCCTAGGCAAATCTCTGGAGACAGAAGTAGTTAGCTAGCCGTAACATAGTGTAACTTCAGACACGACACATTACAACCTTAGCTAAGATTCTAAAGGTAGATTCACACATATCGCGGTATGATGCGGCGCGGCATGAGGCGGTGCGGCAAGATGCGGCAAAAACGCATGGCTGTTGTTCACACATGCAGCGTCTCCTGATTCAGAAAGCAAAATGGCAGCCAAGAATCAGGAAGTTTTGCTAGCTGTGGCCTATCGTAATCGTTTAGTTGCTTTGGCATTATTAAAAGTCGAAGAAAATGAACGTAGCGAATGGGTTAATAAGCTATGGCAATCTCGAGAGGAACAAGGCCACTACAATAACTTGATAAAAGAAATGAGACTTTACGATCATTCTATGCATTTTAATTATTTTCGTATGCTCCCTTCTACATTCGACGACCTTCTAAGATTGATTGGACCTACACTTGTCAAAAGGAAAAGTCGGTTTCGAGAGCCTTTACCGCCTGCCTTACGCCTTGCAGTTGCACTAAGATACCTTGCTATTGGTGAATCCCAGACGTCACTTTCTTACAATTATAGAGTTGGGAAATCTACTGTCTGCCAGATTCTCAAAGAAGTTC
>WIPJ01003882.1:309682-340269 GCA_018155075.1 Cassiopea andromeda | reverse complement strand
CCCCCCCCCCCCCCCCACTTTTAAAGTCAGTGCGCGGTCCCAATTTCGGCTGTTTATCTTCTGCCGCTGACTCAGCATACAGGAAGCACTTCTTTTAAGTGGACTTTGAACCTTGCATGGTATTGCACAATCATTGCGTCATTTTTAGAGACTATAAATTGATACGATCGTAGGTAGAACTCGCTTCTAAAGAGCTGCTAGCAGTGCTGAAACATAGCTAAACTAACTGAAAAGTCTTCCACACACCCTTTACTCACCTCCTGTAGTATGGAAACTGTAAAGAATGGCAGTCAAAGCTACTGTGGAGGAGATCAATAATAATAGCGGGAAGTGCTAGTTTGAATCTTAGGCCGGGCTGTGATTGGAGGCGATTTGGAGGCGTGCTCGAAATAGTTACAAACACGAGGAATTATCGTGTGAATTTGATATCTATTTGAAAAAGCCTGACTGACCGTTTTCAAGAAAGCTAGAAATATGAAGATGAAAACTGAGTCAGAGGTGATGTGGAGGCCGAAGCTAGGCAACAAGACTCAAATGGATGAATTTCGATGCCACGTCAACAAGAAATTTGATCTAAAGTTGGGTGAGAAATCAACGAAAGATCTCCCCATCTTTTTTCTTAGAAAAGTTCCACATTATCTTCCTTCAGATGTCCTTTTTTTCTTTGTTATAGTATTGCTAATATTTAGGATTTGTAAGAATATGGGACATTTTCTGTGGACAAGCCCTTAGTGCACTCCAACATCTACTTCGCATGGCTTTTCTATTTACCACGCTCGTCTTATACCTGAAAATGTATCCCTTTTCATTTAAATACACCCAATGAGTGATGTGTTTTCTCGATTTTGCATTGATTAAATGCAGGGATCATGATTTTGTTTACACCTCGCCCATTATTGCACCTGTCATTTTGCTAAGTTTAGATTTTTCATTGTAAACAGCTTCATACCTTCAACCTAAAGAGCATGGGACATTTGAAGTACCCTTGTAGACCAGTTTATTGCTTGCATCAATGTTTGAGCCAAAAAACCATAGTCAATTAAGCTAATAGCAGCAAAGAGCTGACAAGTCTGCAAGCTGCAGCTGAGTAAAAATAGTTATTCTCAGCACAGACCCTTATTGTGATTTGCATAACACTTAGGAACATTCTTCCAGACTTTAGAAGTACCTATCTTTGCTTGTAGAGCTTGTAGGATACTCATTAGCAGTACCAGTCATTAATTCATGTATCATTTTGAATTAATCTTCCATTAAGATAGGCAACTGTCTCACATAACATACTGATGCAGCAGTGGAAGTATAACTAGTATGTGTGTGTAGGGAATTCCTGACATTTTTTATTGGGGGGAGGATGTTTTGATCATTTGACCAACTACTGTTACTTAGAAAAAAATTTCACTTAGTATACTGTGGCCATTTCTCTTGTGGCATGGCCAACTTTTGACCAACTCTCTTGCATTTTTGAAAATATTGGAGGGTGTGATGCCCCACACCTCCCATAAGCACATCACTGCTCATTGTATAATCTACCCCTAGAGTTTCACAGTAAAATAGTGAGCAAAAAAGCCAGGCTTGTAAAATAGTACTCTTTCAATTAAGCCATTTTTAGTTTATGTCATTCCATATTAGTGACACTAGTCATTATACATTCTAATTATTTATTACTAGGTATTATTTTACAGGCATTTAATTCTTTTTTGTTGCTTTGGTCTTAGGTTTGTGGAAAAAGTCACATTTGCTTCCATATATTTCAATTGCTACTCCTAGATGCTTATATTTTGACTCAATCTCATTTCCATGAAACTATTACCCAACCCAAGCTAATCCTAGCATCTATGTTAATATGTGTGACATGAAAGCCAACTTTGTTTGAATCATGCTAAAAGGTGGATTGAAGAGACATATCAGAAAGAATTTCTTGTTTGTCTTGATAGAAAGCTACCAAGAACTATGGCAATGGTCAGTTGATCAATATTCAGACTTTTGGAAAGAGTTTTGGAGCTTCTCAGGACTGATGCATTCAAAGACTTTTGATAATGTATGCAAGCTATTGATTTGTAGTAAGCCTTGACTTGAACCAAGAGATACTTGAGTCCAGAGACATTGTATCCTGGGGACAGGACCAGACTGACTATACTGATGAGTGACCCACATTGTACACCTATGATGAAATCCCACAATGAATTGGCTTCCAGTCATCAGATTATCCAAACCGTGTCTTTTACTCTATAAAATTTTCCCTTACTAAGAACATTAAAAACACAATCAAACTGTCCTTGAATGTTGCATTAGTCAGTGAATTCAATCTCAAGCAATAATTGTTTTACCTTCAAGCTCTATATTTGACTGATTAAAATATGGGCTTTGTTAGAAAAACACCATATTTCTTCTTGTTTGCTTTTCCTACATATGCTGTTCTCTTCTGAGAGAAGCTCATATTCATTATAGCATTTGTGATACCCTCTTCAGTGGCTCTTAGTGATCCTGTTCTCTGTAATTATAAAGTTCTCATTTTTTTCCTTTGCAGGTTGTAGACACAAAGGCACCAATGCCAAGCATCCCAGAATGGTTCAGTGGAAGCAGACTTAATTATGGAGAAAATCTGCTCCAAGGAAATGATGACGACATTGCTATCTATGCTGCAGGTTTCATACATTTGATGTTTATATCAATCAAAGTATTTTGCATGTTAACTCAGTAATCTGTGACATGTTGTAGCTTCTATTCCATGCTGCTGGGTTTTTGGCTAAAATGTTGTACGGGTGTCAAATATCCACATCATACATGATCATCATTGTAGAAAGATTTTGCTTCATCTTTCATATCATATAATTTTTCCAGTCTTTATTTATATATATTATTTTTTAAGTAGTTTATTTCTATCAATCTTTGCAAAGCTCTGCATGTCAGATTCAATATTTAGGTGAGCAAAGGAAAACTGAAATGGTTACCTATGGAGAGCTTCGTAGATCTGTCTCAGTTTTATCCTCTGCCCTGAGAAACAAGGGAGTGCAAGTTGGTGACAGGGTTGTTGGTAAGTGTAGTATTCATTCATAGAACTAAGCTTACTGCTTGCCACTATTTTCCATTTCTTTGAGTGATTTTATGGAAAAGTTAGCCTTTTTGATAGGTTTCCTTGTAAGAAAATTTTTGAACTGCACATAAACTCTGGCAATGTTGTATTGAAGAATTAAATTCTAGTTGCAAATGGGATTGAACGCCTTGCTTTCAGCAAAAAAGGATAGATAAATGCTACTACCTCTCTAACAATTCCATTTCTGGTTTTGTTTCACCTATCATCTTATACCTAAATCTACCATTTTTACTGCTGTTTACTTTCTTGTACCTTTGGGCCACTAAATAACAAATTTTTGAATTGCAGAGTGTTTCTATTAGAACTGCACAATTTTTTAGAACTGCACATTTTGTGTGCAACTGCACATTGAAAAGAACCTGCATTTTGAAGTGAAAACTTTGAATTTGAACTTACAAAAGAGCATTTACAAAAATGGAGAATGAATCATTTTTGGTATTTGCTTCTGTTTTTTGAGCACATCTTTCTTCACCAAGAGTTATTTGTTTCAAGCAAGGCTTGTAGATTAAACCATTATATTATCATTTAGGTTATATTCCAAACTGCCGCTTGGCTGTGGAGGCAATGCTTGCCACTGCAAGTCTTGGTGCAATTTGGAGTTCTACATCTCCAGATTTTGGAGTTGCAGTAAGTGGTTCATGATTTTCACTTTGACAAAATACTAAAAGTGTGGGGTTCTCATTACCAAATAGGTGGGAATCCCATTTCCCAGTTTTCAGCTATTTTTGCGGAAGGTTTCACGGTTTTTGGTCGTAAGAGCAACTGGCATTTATGACGGTTTTCACAAATAATCTGGTGGTTCGTAGTTTTTTTTATCCCCTTACAAACCTCTCAAAGAGCTGTAGATTGTAATAGGTGTTAAGATTGTATAATAGTTTGTTGTTTTCTGGAGATGGGAGGTATATTTGTGTAGTATTTCCATGTTTTTCTTAAGCCTTTCTGTTACTGCTTTTGAAACTTAGCGCGAAAGAGGCTGCAGCTGTTGTGAACTCACACACATTCAGATTTTGTCCTCATAAACCAGAAGCGTCAAAACAACTTTCAATGTGAAGGAGCCTGGTCACTAAGGTCAAGGATAGTCTCGGAATTCTGCTTATCTGTGTTATGACCATGTAGGATGACCATGTGGTATACCCACGTGATAGGAAAGGGATCCGAGAGCATTAGAGCGAGCTAGAATTGCTAGACCATCTTTAGTCCTTATTCTCCTTCATTAGGAAGCATTTGAAGTCTTCCCCAATTTCTCTTCCATTATTGCTATTCCCTTCCAGTTTTTGCTTTTCTCATCAAAGCCATCCTGAGGTCTGAAATTGACCCAAACAAAAAAATTGAACAGTTGAAACAAGAATACTTAAGTGAGGGTGTTAGTCCTGATATTGTTTGTCCTATGTACTTAATGATGTCGAAAAGAAAGTTCTGTCTCGTGGCCTTAAGTTCTGTGTGCATCCAGATAAATTAGACAATTACCAGAACGCTTAAAAATTGACGCATTAATAGTAATAGTGATTTAGATTTCAATATTCTCTTTTTACTGGAAATCCAGAATCTTTGGAATTGACAGGCTGTGCCAAACGTGGATTCTATTGTCATTTGTAATATAACAATAGAATCCATGCTCACCATAGAATTAACTGTGTATTAATCTCTGCATTAGCTCCCTCAGTATATTCGGTAATTCATCAGACTCGTTTCTTCAAATGTGTTATGACATAAGCATCGATAAACATCATCTCAACTTCATAGTTACAAAGTTGTCTACTATAGTCATCCGAGCAACTTATTACATATTTTATATGAGGAAAAAGCCATGGAGTCAACCTGAGCTAATACATTATTAATATCATCATTCTGATATCCTCTTTTCTACAGCAGACAATATCCTCTACATCATAGAATTAACTGTAGGCTTCGAAACAAAGTCAAACATCAGTGCGAGTCGTAAGGAACTTAAGTATCGCCCCTTCTTGTAGATTTTGACAAAGCTTATGATAGAATGGAATTTGTCAATCTCTGTATTAGCTCCCTCGTTATATTCGGTAATTCATCAGACTCTTTTCTTCAAATGTGTAATGACATAGGCATCGATAAACATCCAGTCCATGCCCGTAGGATATTGGTGCACGAGCGTCAATTTGCACGTGCCACCCTCGTTTGCACGAGTGATTGCTCTTACTTATTTGGATTTACACGTGCGAGCCGAGATTTGTGTATCTGCAAAAGAGAGTTTCTTGTTGCTGAAGCATGGCAAATGATTCATTTAGGATAGAACAGGATAATGCAGAGTTTTGAAGGCAAAAAGTGACAGTCACTTGTGTTGCAGTTGCGACAACATAGTTCCTATTTGGCATGTGCAATTGTAGGGTTAATAGTGATCTTGTCACGGGCGATTTTTCGCTCGTACGGGGAATTTTGCACGAGTGTGGACACGCGCACGTGCGATCACACGTGTCTCCGGGCATGGACTAAACATCATCTCAACTTCATAGTTACAAAGTTATTCGCTATAGTCATCCAAACAACTTATCCCATATTTTGTATGAGGAATAAGCCATGAAGTCAACCTGAGCTCTTAAACTACTAATATCATCATTCTATTTTATGTATTGATTTCAGTATTAGTTATGAATGTTCTTTGAAACCAGCCAAGTACAAATTACCTGTCAGTAAGATTTGTATTTGTAGATTTAGTAATACCTCGATGAAATGAAGTTTGAAAAAAATAATAAACTTAAGAGTGACGTATGTGCCTGTATTTTATTGTAGGGTGTCCTTGATAGGTTCTCCCAGATCAAACCAAAGGTTATATTTTCCGTTGAAGCAGTTATCTATAACAACAGGGTTCATAATCATTTGGAGAAACTGCAGCGAGTTATTGAAGGTTTGTAATTCGAGGGCTTGCTCTATTTACCACATCCCTGCATTTTGGATGAAATTTACAGCTGGAATTTTACTATCTTTTGTTGTTTAATTTTATTTGTTATTGTTGTAATTGTTGTTGTTGAATTTATTTTGAGTATGCTGTTATACCTAGTGTTTTTCAGCTAATTTAGGCCTACTAAGCATGTCGTATCCAGGCATGGGACCCATAGTTTAATGTCCCTTCTGAAGCACTATGGAGTGAGCTGTTTTAGTCGTTCATCTGGAAGGTCACCATCCAGTTTCTGACCGTACACAGCCATGCTTAACTTCAGTTAAGCTAGTGGAAGTGGCTGGGCTGCTTGGCCACTCACCCACTTTGATCTTGTCTCAAGTAGTAAGAAAGTACAGGTTTTTTTTATAAGAGAGTCTTTCGGCCCAGTACTGAAACTTTTCTGAACTTTTTGACAATCCCAGTATTAGAAAGTTCTTAAGATTTTCTTAGCAAAAATTTTTGAATTCCTATGTTTTGCGCACGCACATTAATAGAAAGTGAAAAAGCTCCATGCACACTTGGTATGATGATAAGTTTTAGTAAATAACAAGAGATAAACTGTTAGAGTGCAGCCAAAATAATATTTATAACATTTTATACACAGACATCAACAAACTTGATCTTATCTCTCTATCCACCTAACCTTTCTTCCTTTTCTAAGTTTTTCCTTTGTCGTGGCATTGCTATGGGCCCTAAGGCCTTTCCCAGTCACTATATACAAAAAAAAAACAACAGATAAATCAAATTTTAAACACACCTCGATTTTCTCGATTTTTACCTCCGTTTCCCCCCCCCCCAATTCTTGGGGCTAGGATGGTGCCTCTGGGAGGGCTGTTTTAGTTCTGGCTCGAGCATTTAGGGCAGGATGCCCTTCCTGACGTCACCAATAGCCTGCGGTGGGCCTCGAACCCAGGGCCACGTTGGTCTGAGTCGAGTGCATTACCGCTAGGCCACGGCTGCTCCCAAATTTGAAACACACAATGTCTTAAGTCTCAAAAATCCAGTACTGAACTTTCTTAACTTTTTGAGCAGCTGAATACTACTTTCTTATAAACCACTTTCTTATAAACCACTTTCTTATAACAAAACGTGTATTTGTCCTTGAGAGTTTTTTTTCGTCCGCAGGATTGCCAGAAATAGAAACTGTGATTGTTGCACCGTATGTAAAAGCAAGCGATGAGATAGACATTTCAAGTATTCCAAACAGGTACCGTATATTTTGATGAGTTCTTGGATATTTTGATCAGCTGAAAACCAACTACAGTGAAAAATCAGATTTTAAATTCCATTTTTTAATTCTTATTTTAATCTATTAAAGCCGCATAGCTTTTTAGATTCAATACTAAGAACGTAAGTAAGTAAAGGTAGTCCCGTATACGTTCGTACGTAGGTGAGTGCCTCTTAAAGAGGACACTTATCCTGAGCCATCGGCATGTGAGGTAGGGTGGCTAGTTCCTTTCCTCACCGCCTTTATCTCCCCAGTGTTCCCATTGGGTACCAATTTGCTGCTGGGTGAACAGTGAGCGAGTGTTCAGTCAAGGCATCGAGTCGGGCTCGAAACGTAGACCTTCCACATGGGAGGCATGCACTCTTACCACTATGCTACCTCGCTCACTAAGAAGGTACTAAACCAGAAACTGAAAGATCGAACTATTGAAATACCGTAGAATCCCGAATATAGACCCTCCCAAATATAAACACCCATGAATATAGGTCCTCTGTAAACTAACACAAATATCCTTCCGAATTTAAGCCCCCCGAATTTAAGCCCCCAAATTATGCTTACGAACCCAGAGCTTATATTTCGGATTGTACGGTATGTAATGCCTTCTCGCCTGGTGCTCGACATATGAGAATGGAGTGGGAAAGTTAAACTCGCGGAGCTACCAGTGGACCAGCCCCCCCCCCGCTGTAGCCTTCACTATATTCGTAGACGCGTAGCCTAGGGCTATAGAAACGGAGATAAGCTCCGCCCTATGCACCAGTTGGAGCGGGAAAGGACTTACTTACTTATTGTATCATATAACTGTGAGAGTTTAAGAGCCAATTTAATAGTCCAAAGTCCTTTAAAATTGTTAACTAATCAAAAATGTTGGCAAGCCTACCTCTTTTTTAACCTATGCATTTTACTTAGAAGCCATTTAACTTTTTGGCAGAATCTTTTCTTTTTTCTTTCCAGCATATTTTTATCCGATTTCCTGACTTTGGCAGATCCATCGCCCATCCTCACATTTGAGCAGTTACCATTTAATCATCCTCTTTTCATCATGTATTCGTCTGGAACGACAGGGAACCCCAAATGCTTAGTGCATTCAGCGGGGGTAAGTGAGAACTATGTCAATGATTATTGTTTCCCAACAACGCACTTGCCTTGATATAATTTCAATTGCAGAGTCAAGTTCTATTGTCTAAGTTTTTAGTATTTAGTTTTAGTTTTCCATACCGTTTTCATACGAAAACATTTCCTTACCGTTTTTGTATGAAAACATTTCCATACCGTTTTCGTATGAAAACATTTCCATACCGTTTTAATACCAAAACATTTCTTTACCGTTTTAATAGCAAAACATTAAACGGTATGGAAATTTTTTTGTACGAAAACGGTATGGAAATGTTTTGGTATGAAAATGGTATGGAAATGTTTTCCTACGAAAACGGTATGGAAATGGTTTCATACAAAAACCGTAAGGACATGTTTTGGTATTAAAACGGTATGGACATGTTTTGGTATTAAAATGGTATGGAAATGTTTTCATACGAAAACGGTAAGGAAATGTTTTGGTATGAAAACAGTATGGACATGGGTTCATACGAAAAAGGTATGGACATATTTTGCTATTAAAACGGTAAGGAAATGTTTTGGTACGAAAACGGTTTGGAAATGTTTTGGTTTTGGAAAGCAAGACATTTCCATACCGTTTTCATACCAAAATATGTCCATACCTTTTTCGTATGAACCCATTTCCATACCGTTTTCATACCAAAACATTTTCTTACCATTTTCGTGTGACAACATTTCCATGCCGTTTTAATACCAAAACTTTCCTTACCGTTTTTCTATGAAACCATTTCCATACCGTTTTCGTATGAAAACATGTCCATACCGTTTTCATACGAAAACATTTCCATACCGTTTTCGTACCAAATCGTTTCCATACCGTTTTCATACCAAACCATTTCCTTACCGTTTTTGTATGATACCGTTTTCATACCAAAACATTTCCTTACCGTTCTCGTATGAAAACATTTCCATACCGTTTTCGTACCAAAACGTTTCCATACTGTTTTCCTACCAAAACATGTCCTTACCGTTTTTGTATGAAACCATTTCCATACCGTTTTCATACCAAAATATTTCCATACCTTCTTCGTATGAACCCAGTTCCATACCGTTTTCATACCAAAACATTTCCATACCGTTTTCGTACGAAAACATTTCCATTCCGTTTTGATACCAAGGTATTTCCTTACCGTATTTGTATGAGAACATTTCCATACCACTGTTTCCATACCTTTTTTGTATGAAACCATTTCCAAACCGTTTTCATGCCAAAACATTTCCTTACCGTTTTCGTATGAAGCCATTTCCATACAAAAACGGGATGGAAATGTTCTCGTACGAAAAAGGTATCGAGATATTGTGGTATGGAAACGGTATCGAACTGCTTTCATACAAAAACGGTAAGGAAATTTTTCGTACCAAAACGGAATGGTTTCATACAAAAACGGTAAGGAAATGTTTCGGGATTAAAATGAAAGAGGTATGGAAATGTTTTGATATTAAACCGGTATGGAAATGTTTTGGTATTAAAAGCGGTAAGGAAATGTTTTGGTATTAGAACGGTATGGAAATGTTTTCGTATGAAAACGGTATGGACATGGTTTCATACAAAAACGGTAAGGAAATGATTTCGTACGAAAACGGTATGGAAATGTTTTGGTGTGAAAACGGTATGGAACTGGGTTCATACGAAGAAGGTATGGAAATATTTTGGTATGAAAACGGTATGGAAATGGTTTCATACAAAAACGGTAAAGAAATGTTTTGGTATTAAAACGGTATGGAAATGTGTTGGTATTAAAACGGTATGGAAATGTGTTGGTATTAAAACGGTATGGACATGGTTTCATACAAAAACGGTAAGGAAATGATTTCGTACGAAAACGGTATGGAAATGTTTTCATGCGAAAACGGTATGGACATGGTTTCATACAAAAACGGCAAGGAAATGTTTTGGTATTACAACGGTATGGGAATGTTTTGGTATGACAACGGTATGGAAATGTTTTCATGCGAAAACGGTATGGAAATGGGTTCATACGAAAAAGGTATGGAAATATTTTGGTATGAAAGCGGTATGGAAATGGTTTCATACAAAAACGGTAAAGAAATGTTTTGGTATTAGAACGGTATGGAAATGTTTTGGTATTAAAACGGTATGGAAATATTTTCATACGAAAACGGTAAGGAATTGTTTTGGTAGGAAAACAGTATGGAAACGTTTTAATACCAAAACATTTCCATACCGTTTTAATACCAAAACATTTCTTTACCGTTTTTGTATGAAACCATTTCCATACCGTTTTCATACCAAAACATTTCCATTCCGTTTTGGTATGAACCCATTTCCATACCGTTTTCATACGAAAACCTTTCCATACCTTGTTCGTATGAACCCATTTCCATACCGTTTTCATACAAAAACGCTTCCATACTGTTTTCATACCAAAACATTTCCTTACCGTTTTTGTATGAAAACATTTCCTTACCGTTTTTTTATGAAAACATTTCCATACCGTTTTCGTACGAAAACATTTCTATACCGTTTTCGTAGGAAAACATTCTCATGCCGTTTTCATACAAAAGCATTTCCATTCCGTTTTGGTATGAAAAAGTTTCCTTACCTTTTTTGTATGAAAACATTTCCTTGCCGTTTTTGTATGAAAACATTTCCATACCTTCGTATAAAAACATTAGTTGAAAAAGCATCTACGCTTTATCAAACCTCTAAATAGTATTATTTATGTTTACAGGGGACTCTCATTCAACATTTAAAGGAACATATGCTGCACGGTGACATGAAACGAAGTGATAAAATGCTGTATTACACGACGGTATGGTTTTTGCGAGTTAGTAGTAGACAATGTTAATAGTTCCTAATTGGACACACTTGGCGCTAATTAGACGCATCCTATCACATGTTACCGCATCTGGATATATATCGGTTAACCTGTAGGTCACTATCCGACGTTTTCATTCTCTGATGAGTGTCAGACGAAAAAAGCTTTTTTGTACTGCGGTAAAAAGCATAAACTAACGCTATTTCATGGGGAAGCTATATTTTGGACTAAGGCTAAGTTATCCCTTAGCCTAAAAATTTTACTAGAGGCAGAGTGAAATGCTGAGAAAAGCGCTCTAATTGATTAATTTTCTCACTATAGACTGGATGGATGATGTGGAATTGGCTAGTATCTGTGTTAGCTATTGGAGCTTCAATTGTTCTTTATGACGGATCACCATTCGTTCCATCTCCTAACGTCCTTTGGGATCTCATTGATCAACTCGGGTATGTTGCTGAAAATAGTTAAATTTATCAAAACTGCTAATAATGTCTATAGTGAATCTTTAAAGATGAGCTTGTTATCAATGCACTTTATATGAAATATGACGTCGAAGGAGATACTAGTAGTGGTCATATGACCATTACGTTATCTCGAATGTGATTGGTCAATTCCTACTGGTGGGCAAGACAAAATCTGCAGTAATACAAAATGTCTGAGAATCAAGGTTATATTAAAAACTTGTAGAACTGTTGTCATATAAAAATAATGTACTATACATGACAAATTTCTCATTGTCACAAATCATTAATTACTTCATATAGTGAAGTGTCAACAATACATTCTCGTGTGTTCATAGGTAGGGATATTTTCCTTATAAATGCTCAAACATTCAAGCATGTATGAAGGATCTCTTTGCCCTAGAAGCAGTAGGTGATGAAGTTTAATTCCTCTATCTTTATTTGCTCTATATCCTCGAACTGCGCAAGTTGCAAGCATGATTTTGTTTCTCTGTGATTTGTTTTGCCCACCAGATCGAATTGGCCAGTCAAATTCGCAATTACGTAATGGTCATGTGACCACAGCTAGTATCTTATTGGCTTTTTTGATATTTTCATGTAAAGCCGGTAATCTAGGCCTATATCGTGAAAGCGAGATCCTTTCTGTTCTGTGCCATAAAGGAGTAAGGTCTTCCTTTAGATTCATTAATAACCCAGATAAGGATATGTTTAAGAATTTTTAATTTTTTTGTACCTGGACTTAATTTAAGAGTTTCTTTATGGTAGGAACCTATCCTAAGTAGAAACTTCAATATTCGACGTTTTCGTACTCTGATGAGTGTCGGACGAAAAAAGCTGTTAAGTATGTGAAAAGAATGTTGCCGCTTTTTCGTGCTGTAGTAAAGATTCTTTTTGGAAGGAACCTGTGCATCCTTGGCCAAAGTATTATGAGAATTTGATCTAAATAACAACTAGCAGATTGTAATTAATTTTTGTAGTTACAGGCCTTTTGAAGAAAGAATGTCTATAAGAAAATGAGGCTGAAATTAGGCTAAAGTTATATGAAAAATTTCAGGATCACAGACAGGTTGAACTTCATATATTAACTGGAAGAGCTGTTTTTACAAGAAAAAATTAGATCAAACTAGAAACTAGCTAAAACACAAATTACATGCTTCACAAAACCTGAAAATTCTATTTCTTGCATCACAGTTGCTTAATCTGGGTTGTTGTTGTTGTTGTTGTTGTTGTTGTTGTTATTGGAAGCTCTAAGGATTTAAGAAACAGTTAAGAGTCATACAATGTCATTTACAATCTTGTTCATCTTCTCCTTTCATATGTCAGTTCTACCTCTGTCAAAATTATTCTGCATTTCCGCCTTTGTTTGTCTATGTGGCGTATTTTTCTAAAGATGACACTATTTCAAAGGAAATAACCCACGTGATACTATTTTCTTTGTTTTCTCAGGATCACCGTGCTTGGAACAGGTGCTAGATGGCTCGAAGCACTTTCAGAAAAAAATCTTAGGCCAAGTATGTGCTATGTTTATAAAATTTCAGCTTACAGTCATGCTTCTCGGACTGAATCTACAATACTTGCCAAAAGTCCCTTGGACACTTTCAAAAAATTATGAAAAGCTATAGCCATCTCAGCATTTCAATCACTACGCCTTCTACGCACCCCCTCCCCTTCCCCCCTAAAATACTGTTGTTCTGTTCCTGAGACATTTGGCGTTATTGTGCACAAAAACTTTCTCCGTTACCGCATGTACTTCTCTCAAAAACCAAATTGTTTAGGGGGAGGAGTGGGACGATTGTGCCGTCCAGATTAAAAATTTGCAGTGTCCCAGGACTTTTGGCGAGTATTGTAGCTTCATTTGGCCAGCAATAAAAGCACGCCTCTGAAGCATGAGATTCTACTACGCCTATTCGTATTCCTGCGACTTCTGTTTATCTTAGTGTAATTCAGATGATATTGAGAAGCGTGCATCTTTCTTTGCTCAACTCTTGCACTAGCTTGACAGTGCTTAACTCTTGCCTCACAGTTTAGAGTTTAGTTGTCTATAAGTTTATTGATCTATGCCACAGATGATTTACTATTCCACAAAACATCTTTCTGATATACCCTATCACATGATCGCAAAGCATTTCAATTCATCCATTTTCTGTATACTATTAAGTTTTGTCTAGAACATACTCTTTTTCTATAGTTGAAACTCACAAGCTCTCATCCTTGAGATCGATCTTGTCCACCGGCTCACCATTGCAGCCCGCTACGTTTGATTATGTTTACTCGAGCATCAAGAAAGATTTGCTTCTCGGATCCATTACAGGTAAGCATGTGCTAACACCATCATTATATGGATTGTCAATTTTGACCATCTTCATTTAATTTCATTTCATTTAAAGCTTATTTATACAGGGTAACAATTCAGTAGCTTGGTTTACAACTGGCCCTGTGAAAAAATAGAAAACCTAGTTACAATATAAGATATATAAAATAATATGCTCTACATATGTATAAATAATTACAGTGCATTCAAAAATCAAATTAATCTTGGAATCTATCAAAGATGACTTGAAGCAATGAACAGAGGGCGCTAGTTTTGTTCTTAAATCAAGATTGTTCCACTCTTTTGCTCCACGAAAAGCAAAGGATTTTTGTCCATATGACGTTTTCATATGGGGTATTAGTAGATCAGTCACAGAATTCTGAAGTTCACGTGTACGACGATCAGGAGGTTTAGAAATACAACTGCTAAGGCAGTCGGGAGCTAGCTTGTTCAAACATTTATATGCCATAACTGATATTTCACGATGAATAAGCTCCTTGATCTTGTCAGATAGTTTCGAATAAAACGCTAACTTTCTGATCGTATTTTCAGTTCATGCCCTGAATAAAAGTGTGCATGAGCGTCAAATCACACTTGCGCTCGTTTTAGCACAAGAAGTAGCTCTGAATTATTTGGATTTGCTCGTGCCGACGCAAGATCCCAGTATCCGAGATGAATATTTTGTCAGATCCTTTGCTATATGCATTATAATTCAGAGTATGACCGTTTTTAGGACAGTAACTTTGTAGAGAGTTAAAGAAACACGATGTATAGGAAGTTCGCATTTGATAATGCATGCTGTAGCTTTTGCAAGTGTGCGGACTCGTGCATGTGCGATTGCACGTGTCTCCATGCATTAACTGTACCTTGTATGCCTTTTGGCCTTGGCGATTTACATGAAGTTTTTATGACAAAATAGCCTTTCACGTTATGTTCAATTTTTTTTGTGGTGAATTTCAGGTGGGACTGACATAATTTCGTGCTTTGCTGGTAACAATCCAACCCTCCCCGTTTTCAAAGGAGAAATCCAGTGTCGTCTGCTCGGCATGGACATTGAAAGTTGGGACGATGAAGGTTTGTAGGGCCAACCTTGTTTTTTGTAAGTTTACCGCTAGCTAATCTCATTTTTAGTAGACTTTACCCATTTCCCTTTTCTTATGCGGTTAGCTCTGGCCCTGCGAGAGACACGCACATATGCATTTTTATGCGGGTATCTCTGGTCCCGCGAGATATACACATATATCATGCATTTTAGCGAAGATGGATAGAAAACCAGGCCTTTTTTCTGCGTGTCCTTTTACTATTATGGATTAGAAACTAGCCTTTCTTTGGAAGACCTTATTTTTATGCTTGTAATTCTTTTCGTCTGTCCTAGGCTCACCAGTTTACGATGAAAGTGGGGAACTGATCTGCAAAACAGCGTTTCCATGTATGCCTATTTATTTTTGGAATGACAAAGATGGCAAAATGTATCACAATGCTTACTTCAACAAATTCCCAGGTATCGTTTGTTATTATAACTGCTCTTTCTGGAAGTCATCTTGCTAGCGTAGAAAGTTAGCTGGGTTTGTGGGAGCAAAGTTCCTTGCAGGCTTTTTGAAAACGTCGTAGTGAAGGAAGTCATCAGCGCTTCAAGCTTTAAATTTGAATTCGTACAGCTTTAGCATTATGACATCTAATGGGATCCATCTTCTGACAGTTTTCATAAAATTACCAAGGTGTCTGCGAAACAGGGGCTGTGCCAGGAATTTTCTGACCGGGGGGCTGTCTCTTCCGACGAGGGGGCTGAAGTACGGTTGTCAGGGTACTATAAGTGCGAAAAATCTCCAAAAAAATTATATTTCACCTTCCGACGGGGGGCTAGCATGCTCCGACGGAGAGCTGTAGGTCCCTATCCCTCACCTGGCGCCACCGCTGCTACCAAATCAGGGAATTTAGGAAAATCAAGGAAAAATCAAGGAAATGCGCTTTGCCTAAAAATAGTAGGGAACAATAAGAGACTAATGCTAGAGATCATAATGGAGATATCATGGAAACTGTTTACCTTTTTTCTTCAATAAATCGATTTCATAATATACTGAGAAACTAGCAAGGAAAAGGTGTCTGCATAATGAATTGTTGGTATTCATTTTTCATGATGGAATCATTTCTTGGCTCGAGGATTGCTGAAATAGCCTTGCATTGTGATAAGCGTAGTCTGTGTTGTTTGCTCAGAACCTATGTTGAATGAGGGAAAACAGGGTAGAGGTCTAGGAAATATCAAGGAAAATGGCTTCCTAGGTTTGGCAGACACCCAGGTTTCGTATGGGGGTTATGGCATTTTGGAATAATAGTCTGCTATTTTGCAGCAATCGTATGGAATTGTACACAATATATCATGTAGTTCAAGACACTTACACTGCAAGTTCTGAATTTCCCGCCAATTTTTTGTTGTCACCTTCTCTCTGTGCTATTTTTGTAGTTTTGCTAAAAATATTTTTGTGTTATCATTTCCTACGTATTAGCATTTATTTCTCATAGGCATTTGGGCTCATGGAGATTTCTGTCAGATAAACTCATCATCAGGGGGGATTTTAATGCTTGGAAGGAGGTATTTCTCTCTTGATATGTTACTTTCTTTCTGCCCTGTTGCATATCAGTTCTATTGAATTATATCACATTCGACTTATTATACTATATTATATTATGTTGTAGTATGTTATATTATATTATATTGCATTATATTATGTTACATTATATTATATTGTATTAAGTTATATTATATTAATTTGCAGTATGTTATATTGTAGTATATTATATTATATTTTATTATATTATTATAATATTTTATTACATTATATTAAGTTGTATTATGTATATTATATTATGTTGTAGCATGTTTTGTTATATTATATCATATTATATTATACTATATTATATATTATTATACTATATTATATTATGTTGTAGTACGTCATATTATATCATATTATGTTATACCATATTATATTATATTATATCATTTTATATTATATTATATTTTATTATATTATGTTGTATTATGTTATATTATGTCATATTGTATTATATTATGTCATATTATATTACATTATCGAAGGAATATTATCTTACCTTATATTATAGTACATCAAATTTTCCATATCCACATGCTACAGTGCATAATACAACCCGATGTAAAATGCTATAACCAAAATTAATGAAGTAGCTCATCATACTTCTGCATGTTTCTTCTACATGCAGTCAAAATCCTAAAAAATGATCCTTCCTTCAACTGTGTATTCTATGGACCCTTCCCTTCAAATTAGCATTTCAAACCTAATTGCTATACCGCAGATTATAGGGTTCCCTCATACCTTTAAAGTTCTTAATTCAATTTTTCTGTTGACCAGACTTTTAAATATCCTTTCCTGCTTTGGATGGCACAGTAGACTGTATATGTTGTAAATTTGTGTTTTTAGTTAGACTTTAATGGCGATAGAAAATAGACTTTAAATATACTCGATACTTATTCCTCAATTATCAATTTATTTAATGCAGCACCTTCTAACGTGCTTTAAAATCATTCTGTTTTAGTGATGGCACATTGAACCCTAATGGAGTTCGATTCGGGAGTGCTGAAATTTATAACATAGGTAATTTATTAATTATTGTAAAGTCATAAAATTTAGGTAGCTATAAATGGTAGGTAGCAAATGAGTACTACCAAACTTTATCATGATTACCCAATGTTATTTACTTTTGTTTTACTTTTCATTTTGCAAATTTAATGATATCTTTTGATAAATTTCTTAATTGTTCATTTGTTTGTTCTTTCGCTCAGTTACTCTTTCCGCTATTTCTGTTCTGTTTGTGTTTCTAGCTTTTCTTTGTTGCAATTTCTTCACTAATTGTTATCGTATGTTTCTTTTTTGCAGTCAACCCATTGAAGTTTCCAGAAATCACAGACAGCCTTTGTGTTTCAAATAGTTTTAGTGGTCGTGAAAGAGTTGTTTTGTTTTTAAAGATGACTGATGAACAAACGTAAGTTATGTTTGATTTAATACTGCTATCCAAAAATAATTTAGTGATTAGAATGATTTACTGATTACGATGATCTAGTGATCAGAATGATTTATTAATCACGATGATTTAGTGATCATAATGATTTATTTGTCAGAATGAGTTCGTGATCAGAATGATTTATTGATCACAATGAATTAATGATCAGAATGATTTATTTGTCAGAAAGATTTAGTAATCAGAATGATTAATTGATCACAATGACTTAGTGATCGTATTGATTTGTTTGTCAGAATGATTTGGTAATGAAAAGGGTTTGATGATCAGAGCTTTTGTAGGAGGCAACCTATCAGGAAAATCCAGTTCTAAAGACTTCAAAAATTAGAGAACACTTGTCGTGTTGTACTAACATAGTTAACAAGATTCAGCCTCTCAAAGTTTTTTAGTTCTTTCTCGATTATGAAATGACGACATTGATTGGTAGATATCGCTTGTGTGTTCTTAGGCATATGTTTTAGACTATCAAACTTTCTGGCACTGTTAGAACAATCCAAAATTAAAAACATTTAGCTGCTTGGCCTTCCACTACATTCCTTATGAAAAACATGAAAGGCTTACTGTTAACTTAACCATGGCATGCTCCTAAGCGTGAGCAAAGTCTGTGGTATTTGGTGATTGGAATTGAATTAAACCTCCTCAACCAGAGATAGAAAGCACGTTTTAAATAGCTTGGCTTATCCACTGGTCAGGAAGGTCATGCCATGTTTGATTAGTCTCGTTTCCACAGGCTAAATGCTGGTTCTATATTTCAACAAAGTACACACTTAGATCTCTTATCAATATGAGATTCAGGATATGCGATTGATCGCGGCCGCGCTGAATTTGTTCAATAATATCATTTCAATTATTGCTTTTTATTCAAAGGTAGAATATAGGCCTAACCCCTTTTATTTAGATTATGATTAAACGAGAGAGAGAGAAGGCTTCTTGTTTTTTCTGGTGATCTTGAATCCAAAGAATAATCTTTCATATTCAATATTTGGTTGGAGGATCTCGTGCTCGCGTCATGTGTGGCACAGAATGCCAAATATTTAGGATACACCCATCATCCTGTTACCAAGCATGTACAAGCCATCTACAATTCACCTTTTCCGGCCATTGCGTTTGCTAGATAGCTAAATTTCAACGTTTTGAAATCTTAAGGTGCCTACCAGACGTGTATCTCTAAAAGACGCACTCACTCAGTAGCGAAATTCTTGTTTTCTGGAGCTCATTTTGCGTAAAGAATGGTTCTTTCTTTAGTGTGGAGTGCTGTCATATGGCTCTGCATTTCTATAATTCTATATAATCTGGTAGTATATGAAATTAAAGAATTTGCTTGAAAATAAACTTTGTCATAAACGATTTTGCTAAACGTACCAGTCACATTCCAAGGTTTTCTGAACGTAGAGCTCTACACAAAGTTCTGAAAAAATGTATGCAGTTTAAACATCTACAGTTCAAAGATGTATTTTCTCGCTACCAAAGCGTGTAAGGATGTAGATGACAATAAAGAAAGTAGACTTCAGTTAAAAGTGATTGGGAGTCATGCAATTAGTACGTATGCTCCAAAATGGCAAAAATTTGACCCCCTCTTCCTCCCATCGTACGCACATGTACGCTTGCTATGATCCCCCCCATTACGTACACCCATCTAACCCCCCCCCATTTCTAACGGTAATGTGCTTAAATATCCAATCAATAAAGAAAAGACAGTAAAACACTGGAGAGACAGGAAAGTAACCATAGCAAATGTTTTTTAAAATAGTAATGAAAGTCGTCGCCAAAGACAACAAAATATGATAAAAGTACCTTGCATATGAAAACATCACAAAATACGTGCAAAAGGGACTTTTTTAAGTACGTACTTAGTTGTGTCAACCGCTCTCCCCTTGTACGCTTGGCGTACGCTTTTGCTTGACCCTGCTCCCCCTTCTTGATTACGTGTTAAATGAATGGCCCCTTGGAGAGAAATGGAATTATAATAGATAATAGCATTTATCGACTCGTTTTTGTCAAAAGCAAGCAATTGAATTCCATCTGAAACCAGATCACAACACAGCATCGCTGAATTTTATGTGTAGTTCCATACCTTTCTTCAAACGAGCTGTCCTAAACCCCTCTTGCAAAGATGTAGCAAGTGCTGAGTAGATGGAAATTGTAGAATGGAATTTTCATCTTTAGAGTGACATAAATCACGCCATGCCTGTGTCTTTCTCTCTTTTCTTTTCTGGGTCAATTTCTTTTGCACCTTTTGACCAAATATGTCACCTAATCGTGTTAACCTATCAAAATTTCCTCTACAGATGCTCAGAGGTTCTTGTATGGCAAGTGTAAATCCCGAAACAAATCTTTTTCGCCAGTTTAGTAGAGTCCTAAGTATTGTATGTTTTGCCTGTAATTTTGTTTACGTTAATGAATTGCATTCTTCACTGAACGAAGTTGGGTTGTTGGAGATTTCCTTGGAAGCTACAAAGTGTGAATGCCGATATTTAGTACCAGCGTTAGGTACTCAACGCTGTGATCCTTTGTAGTTCTTGAGGATGCTGAAGACTGCCCACATTGTTAAAACCTGTTGTTTAGCCATTGAAGTTTAAAGCCAATCATTGGCCGGGGAATCTACTGTCATGCGCAAGCTATGCACTATCCTATTGCACTGCCCACAATCAAGTAAACTGACAATATGCCTTCTACGCATCCTCTTAGATTCCCTTTGGGGAATGACCATTAGCCCATGAACTTGAAACATTCCTATCCCTAAAAGTAGGGTTTTCCCCACTATTCATCCCTCAGGTGTATTTCTTTTTCTCTCTTTCTCTCATCTCTCTTCAAGATTTGCCTCTTCATTTCCCAGTTGATAAAGGAGAAGGACGTAGGAAGCATTCAAAAAGTAGGGGCACATGCATTCAGGGGGAACCCCCTTGTAAACAGGGCAACTATCTAACTTAAAAAGGGGCACTTTTTATACAAATTTATGAAAAGTAGGGAGCATGTGCCCTCTGTGCCTCCCCCCGGCTCCTACATTTGTGACAAAGGAAAGCTAATGAGAAAGCAATTCTGCATCAAATTCTCTCTTTACTTGTCTTTCGTTCACGTGCAATTTTCTAACTTTTTCCAGGTTTGATACTGACCTGGTTCAAAGGGTAAAGAAGCAGATTAGAGAGGAACTATCTGCCCGCCACGTCCCTGAAGTTATCTTACCGATCGACGATATACCTTACACGACAAGCGGCAAGAAAGTTGAAGTTGCGGTGAAGAGAATTCTTGCTGGTGAACACATAACCCGAAGAGGATCTTTCACTAATCCAAGTTCCTTAGATCTGTACTATGGAATACTCGACAATAACGAGAAGCAGTAGTTCATTCGGGACCTTTACTCACTAATAGCTACGTACAATTCGAGCAAAGACCTTACTTATCCCCTTTCAAATATTTAAATTTATCATTTTAAATTTTGTACATATATGGACAACGCAAGGCAGTTTTAACATTCGACCGCTGCTGGGTCGTTTGAATCAAATTCATATTTTAATTTTCGGATGGAACATATAGTTGCAACCCCTCAGACACAGTACACCTCATAAAAGTTTCATATTTTTTACTTTTGAGAACATTGTAATAACCACACCCGTAGTCAGGACACACATTTAGGAGGTTAATGGGTGTGCACCCCCAAAGATTAGTCAGTTCTTTCTAAGACACAGAGTTTATCCATGGCAAACGATAAACTCATAGCATTGTATACCCTAAAATCTCTTTTAGCCCCCTCTCAATTAAGCCTCTCTCCAATAAACCCCCTTTTGGACGAAGAAAGTTATTAGCCCCCCTCTCTATTAAATCTCCACCCTAGAGAATATTGAATACTACCAAACGTAGGAGAGCTTCATAGAAGTGAGTAAGCTAAGCTGGATTACGCTTTGAAAGCAATAGTTCTCAACCCATCAAGAATCAAAGCAATTCATTGACGTACTGCGGATAAAAACGTTCTATATCAACGGTTACTACAAAATTTTTCAATTTTTTTGTTCTACTGTGAACTAATGATATATAAACTAAGCAATATGAGTGTTTTTCTCTATTTTTGAAAAACAAATATTTAGTTAACTATTGAAAATTTTCAAGAAATTTATCAAGTCCCCCTCTCTTATAAGCCCCCTCTTCAATAAGCCCCCTCTAAAGTGTTTGAATGAATAAGCCCTCCAGGGGGCTTAATGGAGAATTAACGGTATTCAGAGAAGCTTTTGAATCTCGGTCGCAAGGCCCGTGACCAACGTTTTCGTCAATGCTTTGGATATGTGTTTTGATATGCTCAGCATCCGTTCGCTTCTTATCTCCACACATCGAGAAAGTCACAAATAAACATCTTTCAAAGAAACCAGTTCTATCAAATTCTTAAGCTAAACTTCGCCAACAATTATTTTCTTTGCATAATTCTGACGTGTTGCCAGCTCATTTACTTCTAAGACTGATGGTATTTTCTTTATTTATTAAGCTAGGCTTGAAATTGGGCAGAAAGTCTGATGTTTACCTATAAAATTTCGCATGAAAACTTCAAGTTAATTACAAAGTACCCTTTTGAAGTATCTGGGCTAGCAAACATACTGACTGTATAACTTTTTGTTAAGTATTTTGTAGCTTATTTTATGCTGACAATATTGCAGCCAATTTTAAGGGATTTGATAACACCAGTGGAATGATATAGTAGAGTTAGTTTTGAATTCGAATACGATATTATTTCTAGGACGTAGATATGTCACAAAGAGAATTATTTATCAATGGCTTTTCATAAGGCAATGGTCACTGTAGAATTATTATTTGGTAGCATTTTTGTTGCCCGTAGAACATCGATCAATACCATTGGAAATTCACTTGTACTATCTCCGCTACCTTCTTTACTTTGCAAGCAATACACAGGGGTCGTATGGGTTTTGGACAGTTATGGAAGTTGAAAATGCCATTTTCCAGGTCCCGGAAAGTTTTGGAAAAGAGAGGATTTTCAATAAGACTATGGAAAAATTTCTGAAATTGATGAAACTTGTTGTCGTGTTAAACCAGTGCTTCTCAATTATTTTTTGTAAGGCCCCCTATAGAAAGAAAAATACTTTGCGTCCCCATTCACTACAAATAAGACCATTATCTATAAAAAGAATTGTGCATAGAAAGAAACAGAAAACACAGATTATTGAAGTAGAAACTTCAAATAAACACATTTATTCATATGTAATTCGCTTTGTAAACTCTTCCTTGTATTCTGTACGTGGTTTCAATTTCTTTTTGTGCACTGCAGTGAACTGATTCTCTGAGAGCTGATTTCAGATTCTCTAAATTTCATAAAAGGGGGGTTGGAATAGCAACGGAAGTTCGAAAAAATTCAAAAAATTAATAATCGGAAAGAGACAATTTTTCGGTACTCTAGAGTACACGAGAGTTTGTACAGGTCCGTAAACAGCTGAGCTGGATTGGGGGCGGGGCACAGATGTAGAAGTCGGGTTAAAAACCCTGAAGTTGTGTTGCTGTCACAAATCTGTGCCAATAGAAAGCAAATATGTGCCGAAGTATTCTTTCTTCATAGGTACTCTGTCGGAAAATGGGGGTCTGGGGGCTTGCCCCCAGAAAAATAGTTCGAGCTAACGCCTTCCAGAGCGTCGGAAAATGCCCTTTTGCTGAATAGAATGTTGCAGTTTTCATCATTGATCTTCATGCTAAGATGGAAACACTGGCTGCAGTACCTAGTTTCATTGAAATTTCAATATGTAAAGCCGACTCCTTCTCTTTGCTACTACGTCGCCATCCACACAAACAGAAATTCTTACATCACTGGTACCAAGTCTGAAAAAAAGTTTAAAGTTGCTCGGACAACGAAATCAAGATATCTGCATGACACATATCTGTGTTGTGATGCTACTAGGTTCTACATTAAATTGATGTCGACTGAAAAATGATTAAAAACTATATTGTAGAGTACTTTTATATACAACCTCAGTGAATTATTGGGGGCAATGCCCCCCAGTACCTGGAGGCCTGAGCTGGTGGGAGTGGGGAGAAATGGGAGCGAATATTTGCCACTACCTCATTCCTTTAACTCCCAATCCCCCTCTTTCCCTCTCTCTCTCTCTCTCTCTCTCTCTCTCTCTCTCTCTCTCTCTCTCTTTCGCTCTTTTCCTGTCTGTTTCTTTTCTCTGTTTCCCATTTTCTGTATTTAACTACTTTCAATGTCTTTAACTGTCTAGCTATTAAATACTTCCTGGGTGATCACTCTATACGTTGGCCATAAAGATCGCAATCTCACGTTACATATTTTTCAGTTTTTGCTGATTATCATCACCCTCGTTCCACGTAGCAATTTCCAAATTTTTCCCATCGTGGTTTACATTTTGGTTGAAGAACCTGGAGGGTGTCGAGCAGAAGCCCAACAGCCTATCTCACCACCAGCTTGAGTTGTAAGTCTGTAATTGGTGACAAATTCTTATCTACAAATCGCAGTTTTTGCACTCTGTTGGATATTATTTTGAAGTTGTAAATTATGAAATAAATATAACTGTAGCTTTTGAGTGAAAGATATTCTAAGCTTTGATAAGTTAGGGTATTCAAATGATGTTTAAATCGAACAAAAACATTGACGCGCTCTACTTAGCTCGTAACAAGTTAATTACCATAATTTAGGCTTTCTTTTAAGGAACTATTTGTCTTTTTATTTTTTTTCAAAATTTCTTTAATGTTGGCAAAATATACAAATATAGTTAACAAGCTAATTAATGTCAGCAAAATAAAAAATGCATTATACAGTTTTTCTTAAGAGAAAGAAGTTACACTAAAAATGCCTGCTTTCCTTTGTGGGCAAAAGGTACACCTTCAGAATGTATAAGCAATTTATTTATTATGGTCAACTCTCTGAACAGAAATGAATATGCATGTGTTAGTACATTATTACGGTATGATTCAAGTATTTTGCGTAATTAGGTGTATATCATTTCAATAATGGTCTTTATATTGTAAAAACTAGGCATTATCTATTTGCCCACAAAGGAAAGCAGGCACACACTACAAAATTTCATTTTCTGTTTGAAATTAGCTAGTGTGTCACATTTCTTAATTTCCTCCTGTGAAGGGCATCCGGTCCTAAATGCTCGTGCTAGAACTAAAGTCCTTTTAGAGGCACCCTCCAAGCTCCAAAGAATTGGAGGAAACGGAGGTAAAATCAAATAAATAAATAAAATAAAAAATGAGGCCCTTAAATGGTGACCTATGCACTGAATATTTTCAATTCCATATTTTGCTGTCTTGACATTTTGCAATTGCAAATGATTTTTACTTCTCACATTGGACTGCAGATATCTCTCAGTATGTTCGTTTTTCACAAATATTGGTTTTGGATTATTTTTCACTTGAAAAGTTCAACCATTAGCAACTGCGGATTGTGCTGATGAGTGGTCAAATTTTTTTCAGTGTTTCTAGATTTGATTTACGGCCTTTGCATACCACCCGTAGTACTTTTTCAAAAGTACGATTTAGTTTGGTATTAGTTGCCCTATCGTTAAGCATCAATACTAGTGGATTAATGTCGTTTTCAAATATATTACATAGCAATGGCCCTAGAGCCGATCCTTGCGGCACTCCTATCATCATTTACTCCCATTTTCTATATGAGCTGTTAATCTTTGCTTTATCATATCATATCATATCATATCATATCATATCATATCATATCATATCATATCATATCATATCATATCATATCAACAATGTATTTATAGTAGGCAAAAGAAATGAGAATTACTGCTAATTAAGGCCTACTGGCTTAAGAAATTAAAATTTGTTACAGGTGTAAAATAAAAATTGATACATATCATGTTAGGTACCCAACCTGTGGTATATATATTTTGCAAAGTCTACAGTTGCAGTTCTCGCCCTTCCAACATTTAATATAGCTTTTGAAATAGAAAGTGTGCTTGCTTGTTTGATTATATTTGGTAAAGTCTATTACCAAGGAAGGATGCAGTCTCAATTCCATATGTTGTTGTATGCATTTTTGGAAGCTGCGAGTCGTTACCGTGCCTTAAATTGTAACCAGTATTCCACTCAGCAAAAATATCCTTCATGAAGGAGGACTTAAGCCAGACCTTATCTTTTAAATTTCAGTCATAAGCAACTGAAGATTCTTTACGTGGGTAGATAACAACTTCCTTTGCTCCAGAAGAGACCCAAAATCTCTGTTTTCCTGCTCTCTCTGCTGTCTGTTTTCCAGTTGTGAGGGAGCTTCTTATGACCTGAAGAACACCCCCAATTTAGTCCATATGCGCTCATTTTGGTAGTAGAATACCATAGTTTACACAATCAAACGCCTTTGAAGGATACAAGATATTGCAAAAGGACAAATAAGAAAATATGGCCTACCACAGATAAAGCAACTTCCCCAGTATATTTTGAGGACACAAACTGGGCGAATTCTGTAAAAAGCTGAGACAGCTACTTTGGAGTGAATGTTTTGTATCCAAATTTTTTCTGTTTATAGTTAAATATGCCGGCACCTCTTAGTTTATGAACTTGATTTACTTATTTCAAGAGTTTACTTATCCTTTCAGATCGACCACTGCTTAACCGCCAAAACTCCTCAATACCCCTGTGCCTTTGCTAATCCCCATAGGTTTCTTGCTTTGGTGTTAACCGTGATCATTTTTCATAGCTATCTCCTGATTTAAGCATTTCCGCCTATTCGCCCGTCTTTGTCCTTTCACTTATTCAATGGCCATGTTTTACGATCAATAAAATCCCCCAATGTTTTTCTAAAATATGAACTGAGGATGGGATTAGGAAAATACTCCTCAAGCTATCTTAGTGTAGAGTAAACGTGCATTTTCAATAAGAAACCTAGCTTTCGGCCTAGCACTAAAAATTTTTGGTCACATTTTATTCCTAAAATTTTCTTAAAAGTTTCTTAATTTAGCGAACTAAATTGCTGTGAAAGCGCACGCAGGTGAATGTAGCAAACTACACGTTTCTTTTATAAGAAAATCATCATTTTGCCTAAGCCTCAATTTTCTTAACTTTTCCCGCAATTGAGCCTGAGATTTTCTTAAATTTTTCTTAACTTTTACTGAAATAAACTGACTAGAGCGATTTACACTATCGTTAATAACATTGTATACATGAACTTGAATTCCATCTTTAACATTTTGAATGCAATAACGACGAAGTACCGATTTTTTGCCTATAAAAACACTTAATTTTGGAAATTGAGCCTCGTGATTTTCTTACGATTTTCTTAAGATTTTGACGATTTGAGCCTCATTTTCTTATAATCTTTTTTCTTATAAAAAAAACGTGTATTTGTCCTACAACAAACGAAATGCATCTGTAAAAACAAAATTTAAAGCAATGTCATCTTCACATTGTTTTGGTATCGCTTTTTTTTACTAAGTAGTGTCGGGGAAAGGCCGTAAGGCCTATAACAAAGCCCCGACAAAGGAAAAGCTGAAAAAATGGGGAAGTTTAAGTAGAGAGGGAAATAAGATCAAGTTTGTTGATGTTAGATTTAGAAGATGACAAACTGTAGGATTCAGGGAAAGTAGTGGGTGGCAATGAGTTCCACAGTTGAGAAGTTCTAGGAATGAAAGATGATTTGTGAGCTAGAGTTCATGGATTAGGTAGTTTTACATTGAAGAAGGTAAAGATTTCAATTTGCTATTTGTCTTAATTGTCTTAGCTCTTTCCTTGTAGTTCTAGGAGTTTCTTAAATCTTAGGCTGTCTGGCACTAGTTTGCGTATAAACTGAATTCTTATTTTAAAAAAAACTTGTCTAGAGTTTCCTCAAAAATGCAGCATTAGTTGTCTCCTCAAAATGCGAAAGGTTCAATTTAAAGAATTGGCTGCCGCCTTTTCTGGACTCTGCAAATATGAGTAACTATCAACAGTCAATAATATTGGACAGTGATAATTATTGTTACTTCTACTAATTATATATTATTTTTTATTATTATTTCATTATTATTCATTGTAGTAAAGGTAAAGGTAGTCCCGTATGCTTTCGTACGTAGGGGAGTGCCTGTTAGAGAGGACACTTATCCTGAGCCATCGGCATTTGAGGTAGGGTGGCCAGTTCCTTTCATAGCCGCCTATATCTCCCTAGTGTTCCCACTGGGTACCCATTTGCTGCTGGGTGAACAGTGAGCGAGCGTTCAGTCAGGGCATCGAGTCGGGCTCGAACCGTAGACCTTCCGCATGGGAGGCATACACTCTAACCACTATGCTACCTCGCTCATAACTTATTATGTTACTTCTACTAATTATTTATGGGCATTATTTCATTATTATTCATTATAGTATACCGTGTATTTCTCAGAATATTTTGACTACAAATGCCTTGAATGCCCCCTGACGTGTAAATCCATTTGATGTTCCCGTAAAATTTAGTCCATTTTGTGACCCAGAATGCATTATTCTTAAAAACTGGCGGCGTTTTTCAAGTTTTCGTTTGCGTAATGATTGGTTAAAAATGTGGTTTTGTAATACCTTCTACTAGCACGTTTCTCCTTTTCCGTCAACAAACAGATTTCGAATTTCGCATGGCCGTAAAGAGCATTAATAATCAGGTAGGAGGAACCGCTTCAATGGATTGAAAACATCTGATGCAATTTTTACATCACGCTCGATCCTCAGCAATCGGGGATATGCGAAAGATTCTACTCAAAGTTGATTGTTTTTGTTCTCATCATCGGATCACGAACGGCTTAATACGAATCCAATTTATTTGCCCTATTCTCTGAAGGTCAAACATTGATTGCCAGTATGGTGACGATTATTTGCATCACGACAAATTAAATATGTTACAATTTCATGTAGCCGAGAGATCCCGAGCAAAAACCGAATTTTTCTCGTGAAAACGAACCCACTGCACTCCTGTGCCTGCTTGCCCTTACTCCAAAAACATGAGATCGAGGCCATTTAGCAATGCTGTCTTTTCTAATCTGCTATTCAGACTTTATCATTGCTGCTCCAATGCCTTCGAAAAAATTATTGAAACGAGAGGCATTCATTCTGTACACATCAGTACCTATTTCTAACGTTTTTCTTCCCTGTTTGTATGTTGGGAGAAAGAGACCGCAAGTTTCCTGGCGTTGACAACTTATTCCACACGGGCAACAAAATTGGCTTTCCAACCCCCAGACATTCTTCAATACTGCAACCTTTCTTGATGCAAGGAAATCAGGCCGTAAAAAACTCTATGGTCTTCTCAATGTCCTCCCAACATATTTGACTAAGTGCACCTACACAACGAGACCGAAAGAGTCAGTACTTAAAGACTGCTAGAGGCACTACGGCAGCTTATTATCACAAACAGAAATGGAACAAAAATTTCGGATCACACTTCATACAGCCTTGTGTTTGATTTTCGTGGTTTTATAGATATCAATACATGAGAATGCGTTCACCCCGGTATCCCACCACAAACCCTTAGTTGAAAACTGTATGTTTGTAATTTCAGGGGGTAATAGACCACATGCAAGTTAATTATTAGTGGCAATAGAATATTTTTTAACTTTCAGAAGAAGAATGTCAACTGACTATAATCTCCTACAGCGTTGCAAAATTTGACCTCTATTTCTGATACCTCCAACCTAAGTGTGAGGTGTAGTTCTGAAGTTTTATACTAACACTTTCTACTACAAGAACTGAAAAGCGTTCCTGAAAGAACAACTATCTATGAAGTAACTACACACTTTTTATATTAGAATAAAATTTATATTAATATTCAGGCTCAGAATCGCTGAAATTTAAGAGTATTTTAAGAATAATGCAAGGCTGAAGCTTCACCAACACTTAGAATTTTTGTGTATTCAAGACATGACTCTGTTTGTAGATTAACTCTTGTACTATCGATACAATATTTATTATTCTGTTCTATCGATACAATATTTATTCCACTTTTGTTTGTTTTATTATGAAGTAAGACATCAAAAAAGATTTCAGTATATTCTTTTGATTTTCAGAAGAAGTTACAACTTTGACACTTGTAATGTTATTGTACTATTGACTGTTGAATCAGTTTGTATTGTGAGACGTACTGTGTTTAGTACCTTTTACTTTGAATGTGTTGATTGATAAATTAGAAGATATATAGATGGTAGGCACGTGATTTAGAGTTAGAGTTGAGGGGTTCATTGACAATAAAAGCATAGTCATGAAGTCGAATTTATCTGAGTCTATCTGATTGTATGCTAAACACTTAAGAATAATGTAAGACTAGTCTTAGGTGCAAAACCAGAAAATTTTTGGTCAGAAAATTGATGTGACAAGGTCTCCGAGGGCCAAGACAAATAGAGACAAACCAGTCTTAAAATTACTTATTTTGAAAATCCAAGCCACTAATAAACTCAAACGAGCGTTAACATCTTCTTACCATAACACCCAGGCTCGTCTGACCCTCACTCCATTACTTGCGTATACTTATTCCTTATATAACAAAACGGTGTAAAAAAATTAGTCCAATTACTTCACTACTCAAAATAAACAACAAAAGAAAACGTAAACCCCTGAATTATGTTACCATGACAATAATAAATCTACATACATGCACAAAATAAAAGCACATGGCTAAACCTGACTCGGCGCGCTATGTCTTCATAGGAGACGGAGAGGCGTACTAGAGAGAGA
>WIPJ01003882.1:294215-309427 GCA_018155075.1 Cassiopea andromeda | reverse complement strand
AGAGAGAGAGAGAGAGAGAGAGAGAGACATGCACATACAATAACGCTACTACAGTGGTGACAACCTAAATGAGAACCTACGCTATACCTCATTGTGGCCTAGAAACCAAGCAAAAGCAACTTAAAATAAACATCACGTAAACTCTAAAGCTAAAATACATCACCTAATAACCTAAGAATACGTATTACAGTTGACAAAAAATATGGCGTACGATAAAATCTAATCACTATACAGTTCATCACAATTGATACTCAGCGAAAAGTTATTTATATGGAAGAAGGAGGACCATAGCCATAGAGGGAGTGCAGTAGGTGACACACCCCAAAAATTTAGGTCTTGGTCACACTTTGTGGTCTTGGAAACTGTGGTGGTGCCAAGGGAGGGCTAGGGGGCTATAGCCGCCCATCAGAAGATTCTAGCCCCCCGTCGGAAGATGAAAAACGAATTTTTTGGAGATTTTTCCATTAAAATACCTTGCTAACCATATTTTAGCCTCCTGGTCGGAAGAGTCAGCCCCCCGTCGGAAAGTTCCTGGCGCCACTCCTGCTTGGAAATCTTGAGTTTGGTCTTTGAAATTTACAAACGTGGTAACATATGCTTCTTGTTTCGTAGAAATCTTTTTGTGCCTGGGTCTGCATATGCTTTTATGTGAATTTCAAGAGCAGCACAAAACATATTTCAATATGGTATTGTTGTTGTTGTTTACTTTATTTTGAGTACGCTGTTATACCTAGCTTATTCAGCTAATTTAGGTCTACTATGCATACCGCATCCAGGCTTGGGACCCCTTGTTAAACATCTCTTCCGAAGCACGGCAGAGTGAGCTGTGTTGGTCATTCATCTGGAGGTCGCCCATCCAGTTTCTAACCGTACACAGACATGCTTAACTGCAGTTGGTGGTAGTCCCGTATACTTTCGTACGTAGGGGAGTGCCTGTTAGAGAGGGCACTTATGCTGAGCCATCGCAATGTGAGGTAGGGTGGCCAGTTCCTTTCATCGCCACCTATATCTCCCCAATTGAGTCGGGCTCGAACCGTAGACCTCCGCATGGAAGACATGCGCTCTAACCACTATGCTACCTCGCTCATTTAACTTGAGTTAAGCTAATGGAACTGGCTGGGCCGCTTGGCCACTCACCCCGCGAAATGACAAAAGGCTGCACATGAAATTGTGGATTATCTGAGGGGTGTAGACCCCGAACATACTTAAATAGGGTGTGGTCAAGCTTTATCATAGCATAGTGTGGTCTTGGACAGTTACTTTAAGATAGGCCCTTCCTATGTAGGTGGTAATTCGATATCCCCAATATTGAAAAACCATATCGGGTCCTAGACCGAGATGTAATCTCTTTAAAGAAAGATGTAATCACTTCTTTATCAAATTTTCCACCATTTCTTCTTTCATGCAAAAATGGTCTTAGGTTGACGAGATTAATTATAAGCTTGCTGGAAAGCCAATCTCGAACTGAGTGGATTTCAGGGGGATTCATGTACGCTCTTCTTGTCGCCGAGAAGACTAGCTCTTCACTACATTCAGGCTTTATCCAGTTAGCGTTTGCTTGTTATATTTTTCAGCTACTTGTTTGTAATTTGGCGTCATTCTACAAGTGTTTTCTTATCCTCATTATCCACATCAAACAGGCCACGATCTGATTGAGAAATAACTTTCTTGTGTGTTTTTCACGTTTACTTTGCATCCCCCAATTGTTCTGCGTTGAACTTGGTCTTTCTTCTTTATGGTGTACACAAATTCAGGGGCCTTTGGGTACCATCTAAGCAGGAGCGAAGTCATAAGGGGTGGGGGATGGTGCTACACAGTACCGTCGAGAGGGGGGTAGCCGGAGTAAAACTCCGGGGGCCCGTGAAAATTTTGCTATTGCAAAATAATATTCAAAAAGCCGTTTGCTGGCTTTTTAAAATATACATTAACATGGAGCAATTTGAAGATTGCATTATGGAATACCAATGTTTTATAAGAGTTTTGAATTGATTTGCATTTGTTGTAGCCCCCTCTTGTACTCCTACGCAGGGGCCCGTGCTGTTTATAGCCCCAGGGCCCGAGCTGGCTCTCGACGGGCCTGGTGCTAAACCCCTAAATATTTAGCTCGTCGGCACATTTGCCGAATATCAATAGCGCTCAACAACGTTGCATCGCTGATAAACTTGACGAAAGTCCTATTTGTCGACAAATTGGGCTCTAACGAAATCTGCTTGTCAGCAAATTAGGGTTGTGCAAACTGTAGAATTTGGTGTTCTTTTGTAACTTCATTTCGGTTCTCAAACTACCAATATTTAATTTTTCATAAGCTGTAATTCTTAGACTCCAACAATTGAATTTTTCTTAAGCTGCAATTCACAAATCCCAAATATGGTTTTCTTGTAAAATCTCAGACCTCAAATACTGATACTGATTCCCCCATATAGAAAGTAGAGAGTACCCTCTGGGGTCATTGGACTGTCTTGTCCCCCTAATAATGGCTTTGGAGTCAAATGAAGTAGAAGGGAGCTGAAACCTTCTGGGCTCCCTTCTCTCCAGGCCTGCCCCCCGCCTTACAATCGTTCAGGCATCCTATCTACAGATGTTCAATGCATCAAAGAATTTTCCGGAATTGTCCAAGAATGAATAATGTATTACGAGCTGATTTCAATGAAATTCTATTACCTACAGAAGAACAAGATTAATGAGGAGAAAATCGCTAACAAGGGCATTAGAGGCTAGGTCATTTGTAAACAGGTTAGGGGGCGTTACTCGAGCATGTAAACATATTACAAACTTTTTTAATAAGAATAAAGGTTTTAAGAATATTCATGCTCAGAATCGCTGAAGTTTAAGAATAATTTAAGAATAATGCAAGGCTCAAGTTTCATCAATATTTTGGATTTTTGTGTATTTGAGTTATAGTTGCCGTGGCCTAGCGGTAATGCACTCGACTAAGATTAACATCATCCTGGGTTCCAGACCCACCGCATGCCATTGGTGACGTCAGGAAGGGCATCCGGTCCTAAATGCCCGCGCCAGAACTAAAGTCCCCGCAGAGGACTTAAAATTTTTGTGAATTTGAGCTATAGTACGGTTGGTAGATTGACTTTTTCACTATTGACATAGTATTTTTATTCTGCTCTATCTTTATTTTGCTTTATAATGACGATTTGACATTGATAAAGGTTTGCATATAATTCTTTGATTTTCAGACATATTTACACCTTCGATATTTCAGAATAATTTAAGAATAATTTAAGGTTCAAAACCGAAAAACTCTAGGAGTATTTAAGAATATTGAGGCTCAGCAAATATCATGTATTCTTATGAAAAAGAGTGTGTAAAGCAGTGTTTCCCAATTCACTTGGAGATGTGAACCTTCCACGCCCACTCTCCTGGGCCGCAGTATAATTGTCAAACGCTTAACGGTCCGCGGCGATAGAAAGGTTCAGCGAAACGTTTGTTATTCTTGTAAAGAAATATGTAGTACGAGAGAGAACTAAAGCCCAGGAGTTTCATAGAAAGAGGGCCCAGGGGGCTCAGCCCCCTTCTTAAAATTTTGAGAGCTTTTGGGGGGCTCAGCCCCCTTTATCGACCATATTTTAGAATAAATAAGCTCTTAAATATGCATTTTCTGAAGGAGGAGAGAGGAAAATTACTCTCCTATCAATGTTAGAATCACATCTTGGCTCTCTACTATTCTACTACTTTCACGTGCACAGCAGCGAAAGGTAAATCATTGTCATATATTCAAAAAATGAGTGTGGCCATGGGCGTGGTCCATATTTTTCCTACATCGCAGCCCCTCTTCTTACAATTTTAGGACGATACCAATACTAAAGCTTCCAGGAGAAAATAAATTTCCCTAAATCCTACAATTTGCCATCTTTTAAATCTAACATTAACAAGCTTGATCTTATCTCCCTCTCTACTTAAGCTTTCCCATTTTATCAGTCTTTCCATTGTCGGGGCTTTGTTATAGGCCCTACAGCTTTTTCCGACACTCCTTACTAACAAAAATCTTTCCAGCCCGAAAGTCAGTTTTTCTGCATGCAAAAGATCACTACTGCTTTATTCTTTATAAGCCTAAAAGTTCCTCGGCCTCATTTCAGGGGGTAATTTTAAAGAAACTTGAGGCTTAGTTGAACAGTTGTTTTTCTGTAGAAAAAAGTGCATATTTATGTCAGGTATTTCCTTGTATAGTCGTTAGATAAGGGGCCTTTCATCATTTACAGCGATTTACAGGGGCTGGAAAGGCTGTGAAAATACATTAAAGTGAAAACTCATGATTGGGTAGCACGATGTTTTGAACAAGAAATCATTTTTGTTAAATTGATGGGTGCTCTCTCTTCTGTTAGCTTAGCTACTGAGAGGGCCCCTCCTCAAGAAATTCCCCTACATACAATTCTCCTCTTGTTCAATTTGCTTATATTTAGATATTTATATTGTAATTTTACACACTGTAACTCTTGTTATTATTTATCTTTCAAAGTATGTTTGTGGAATTTTATATTTAATGAACTGAGCTAATGAACTGAATTTCTCTTCGGTAGTAACACTTCTGTAGGTACACACATTTTCACAAAGAACAATTTCAGAAGTAACCTATATGTAGACGGCCAAATTTTTATGGAACTTACTAACGGAAAGAGCCTAAGGAACTTTGCAATTTGAAAAAGGTTTACAACTGCAAATAATCAAGAAATAGGAAGCTGGTACTATTCATTTACAGCCAAAACTCAACTAGATACATTTATAAAACTTCTTTCCTACATAATTTGTGCTTTTAGTCTTGAGTTCTAGCCAAAATTAAAGGTAAAACTTAGATTCTAGACAGCCTAATCTTAAGAAACTTTTAAAACTACAAGGAAAGAGCTAAGGCCCAGTTTAAACATCGAATTTCTGCCGTGTCGAATTAAATTGGATTTCCCGCGGCAGTAGTGCGACTGTTAATTGATTTAAACATCGCACAAAATTGTGCCGCCTCTAATAGATCTACCCTTGGCTATCTCAAAGGATACTGGTCGTTAATTCAACTCAATAGAATTTAGGCATGTTAGCAAAACCAATGAATGAAGCTGTCTCTCTGTGTCTGCCTTATGTAACCTTGAACTGCGCATGCCAACTGATTGGATTGTTTGCAAAAGATGGACCAAATCGTCATTTGATTTAATTCGATGCAGCAGAAATTCGACTGTTTAAAGCAAGTCGCACTTTTGCTGAATCAAGCGGCAAAGCTGCTGAATGACTGCCGCATTAAATAATTTAATGCGACAATTGATTTAAACATCGCATTACTGTTGAATTTAATCGACACTTAAGCTTTTTCTGACGGAATAATTTAATTCGACACGGCAGAAATTCGATGTTTAAACTGGGCCTAAGAAACTCTAAACAAATAGCACATTGAAATCGTTCCCTGGTTCAACGTATTGCTGTACCAAAGCAATGTGAATATGACATTGCTTTAGAATTTAACTCCCACTGAAACACTTTGTTTGTTATGAGACAAGATGGTTGATATTTTTATGTTCTGTGTACGCTTTCACTGCAATTCAGTTTGCTTAATTAAAAAACTGTCAAGAGACAGAACCAAAATGTGGTCAAAAATTAAGAAACTGTGGAACTAGGCCTTGAGTTTGGTTTCTTATAAAAAGAAAGAGTGTAATCAGCAATCATTGTCTGTGCTTTGCCAAACTGAACGTAGACAGAGCTAGAGCAGCCCTTTACATACCGGAGCGTCGAAATCTTAGTGCCCAGGCCCTTCCACTCTGATAGTCGTTTCGACGCCCCGAAGGCCCTTAGGGGTGGATGTCCAAAGGAATGTAAAGGGGAGTTTATTCTGTCTAGGGGGGAAGCTGTAGGAAATTGTTGTTGGACAACTACAATTTACCAACAAGGAGGACTTAGCTCAAGTTTTATTCGCAATACAAAGTGTACTATTGATGTACTGTAAATTGCCGACAAGCTAGATGTTGTGGTGGGGGTGCGGAACCCTCGTATTCCCTATGGCTACGTCCCTGACTCCGTCCCTGACTCCGTCCCCCAAGTTATGAAGCTTTCGGCTTTCGTTATGACTTACAATTTTTATGGTCTCAACGATAGGGATCCCATTTTCCATATTCCTCGACCCCTACATAGTCTCTCGGCCTAGATGGGGAAATTTTTTCAGTCAATGATCAGTTTAAGCAATTATACATGAATATATCACAACAGGGTTTTTTTATTTTATGGCATCTACAACAAAGGTATTTACTCTTTACTTAAATTAGTGATCAATTTTAAATCCTAAATGTCTTTTAGCTGTCGACTTGTCGCAGCAAATTCCGCGTATGAGCTGTGAGCTGAGGTTACCCCCCTGCTGATAAATTAGTCCGTTCACAGCAAAGAATCTCCGATTGTTTTGCTATGTTCACGACAACATGTTGGACGGGCATTGTCTTCAGTTTGCACGAAATACATGAGATGTTGAGCAGTCGAAAAACGTGGGTATGTTTAACTTTGTTTCAACCTATTTACTTTCATAGAATTCATATGCTCAGTGAATATTGTCATTGCAAGTCGTTGGCCTAACCGATGCTAGAGGATCAGTTCATTTTCCTATGACAGTACACACTGGATATTTCGTTCCCGATGTTAAGGTATGCATTTTAACAGTCGTAAACGTGAAACACGGAATTTGACAGAATCTCATTCATCATTGACGTTGCCGGTGAATTCAAATTTAGAATCTTTAAGTGGGTAGCGACAGACAACGTTTAGTTGTTTCTGGTTCTAGCTAGTCCTCTCTTCGTAGGGTTTCAACATTTACACTTGCGCCGAAGCACTCGCGTATCAGATGCTCCGAAATGAATTTCGACTCGATGAAAATGATATTTAGTTCATTTAAGATTTTACCCTGCCGTTATATGAGGCGTTTGGAACGAATTTAGCTGCACATTCCTAATAGCAATCCTAGGAATATCATTTTAACAAAAGTCCATTAACCTCAAATGTCAATGATGATATTTTTGACGCCCATTTTCAAATGGGCAAGATGCTGTTCAGATTGATCCTTTCTTTCAAATGTTTATTGGCTTTGATAAATAGCTGGTTATCTTGTCTAGGTTAGCTACTGTGTGAAATTTGCGTGAAGACAGCTTCGATGTCTAGAACAAATTTAGAATCTGAAGCAGCATTAGGTATACTGGAGATAGAGGGGGGAAGGTCCAGTCATAACAATTCACTTTTCGATGCTCAAAATTTAGGACCAAATACCTAGTCAACTAAGATCCTGCAAGCATGCAAGAATGTCAACTCTCAAATCTCAGAATTTATGTTATTAGGATAACCCTATCTAGCTTTCACGAATCTGATGAATCATATACATATATCTTCGAAGTCCCCCGTTGATTTTAATTTATAGGGCTCCAGATCTTAAAATCCGCAATTCTCACCCCAGCAGCTTTACACGGAGGATTAGATCGAACCAGGTAAACGTCTTAACAGCATTTCTCTCTATTTTTCACTTTATTTGCCACGTCAGAGCGTTTTCATATAACGTATTTCTACATTTCTGAACACTGCCAGTGGGCTTTCGTTTGTTTAATTCGAAATTTTTGTAGTTAGGAAGAGTCAGGTCATGGTTGCCTTGTATAATTAAATGTAATTAAACGGGCCCACTGATAAGATTAGGATTCAGAATGAAAACGAGTGTTACTTAAGGTCAAATCGACTTATGCTTGCAATTGGAATGGTGTAGACACTTTGCTTTATCTCCCATGGCAAGCAGCCCACTGGTTTCTTTTTACTGCGTTATGATATGAGATTAGTATGTCTTGCAAGGTTAGGTCAAATGTTGCTGGATATAAGGTATAAATTATGACGAGAATAAACACAGGGGTTCTTGTCTAGCGGGAGTCAATTGGTGATTAATTGAATCATTTTGCTTAATTTTGTACCGGTAATTGGCTAAGATAAACCCAGCTGGAAAAGGAAGCACTTTGCTATAACTGCATAAGTTATTTTTGAAGGGTGCTGTTTCACTTATTGGCCATTTGAATTGAGTTTTGCCTTTAATTGGATTCATTTGCTAAGTAGACAAAGCACAGTTTTTTTGTGTGAATTTAGGCTAGTCTGTAGGGTGAGCATGAAGATTAGATTCTCTGAACTTTAAGAATCAAGCCAAAAGTCAAAGACCTTTCCCGCGCCCAATGGCGCATAGGGCGACGCCTATCTCCGTTTCTATAGCCCTAGGCCACGCGTCTGCGAATGCAGTGAAAGCTACAGCGGGGGGCTGATCCACTGGTAGCTCCGCGAGTTTAACTGTCCCACTCCATTCTCATATGTCGAGCGCCAGGCGAGAAGGCAGTGAGTACCATTTTTAAAGTGTTTGGTATGACTCGGCTGGGGCTCAAACACAAGACCTACGGGTTGTGAGGCAGACGATCTACCACTGGGCTATCACTCCGGTTAAGAGTACTTTAAGAATAATACAAGGCTGTTTAGGTTAAGTGTTTTAATGTAGAAACAAAATTTATAGTTTTGTTATGTTATTATTGCTATTATTGCAAATTTAAATAATTAAAATTTTCTTTTAATTTCCTCGTACTAAGACCTTCGTAGCCCAGAAATATATGAACAAATTGAGGCCTAAGACAAAATAATTCAAAAAATAGTTTGGATCAGCGAAAACTTAGTTATTCGTACAGAAAAACCATGTAGATAGTGAGTATAGATATAGGCCTTCAGTCGCCATGTTGGAATTTATGACCTCGTATGGATGTTGTCACAGCTCCCTCCAGCAAGCTTGGTACACAAAAGAAGATACTATCTGGATCTGTGATATTTGTTGCAATGGTTGTTGACATTATCAAACTTTCCAACATTTATGGCAGATGGAATATTGCTGCTTGGTGTTTTATGCTGACAATGTTCTTAGGCAGTAATCTTCAGATTGACAGCATTTACCCACATTAAGATACCGTTACGCCCAAGTGTGGAAGCTTTACCCGATTTCTGTTTTGTTGCAAAACAGAACTATTTACTATGGCTATTCGTGTACCCAGGGATGTAGGAAGCATTCAAAGAGTGAGGGATACACATCTTCAGGGGGGACACCCTCACAAGCAAAAATGTACCTCTTTGTATCCTGCAACAGGGCTCTTTACATGCAAACTTTTTTAAAGTGGGGGGACGGTTGTCCTGTACCCTTGGTCAGTGGTGTAGAAGTAGATCGATAGCTGGGGGACTCTATTGATAGCTGGGGGGGCGCTTTTCTGGAGGTATCTTCTTAAGAAACTTTGAAGTTAATCTACGTAGTGATATAAGAGAACGATAATGTCATCCAGTGAGTAACATATTTTTGATACCCTATATCTTGCGAACTAAAAATTTGTCTACAGGTTTTTATATCTAAAATAGCCTTTTACAACAGAGTAATGATCCTTATTTCCAACAAAACTTTGCAGAGTTGAGAGGGGCTGCGTCCCCCTCAAATAACACATGCGCTCCCCCACCCGCGCCCCCACGCTCCCCCCTCTTCTGTACCACTGCCCTTGGTTCTTACGTCAAATGCGTGTACCCTATTTGGTCTTACGTTATCGATGTCAGTAGGTTTCCAAAAGCGTTCAATCTCTAGTGGAATTTCACAACTTGCAGCTCTTCAGGTGTTAACAGAGAGCAACTGAGGTGCATTTGCGGCACACTGCGTATGCACCGTTTTCTGTGTAGCTGTTTGTGAAAGAAATCCTTTGATTTATGGCTGTGTTGCCGTCCTCTTCGTGCGATGCGGCCTTTCTCGAATACTGAATATGCATCTACTATTTCTATTGTATGCATGCTCTTTATGTACTTTCACGAAGATATACCATTTAAGTTGAATGTACCTGGATTGAACCTCAGTGAGATATTATACAGAAAAATTGTACAGCAATCACCTGAGCAGTAGATAGTTAACGGCAACTTCGTTTTGGTTGCTACACGACATAATTTTGCACCTGTCTTTTTTTATAGGTGAGCGCATAGTGAGCGGAAGCATGAAAAATGCATGTGTCATAACATTTGAAAGAGTAGAAGTCGCATAGTTGGACTAAAGGATCGAGCTGACGCCAGTTATGAATCTACAAATTCTCTTGATCTTCCCAACATACGGTATGTTGCCTTGTATTTACTTATCGATTTCTTCTTTTGTTGTGTAAAAGCCCTCTGTACTTATTGCCAAGTCCAATTTGGGGCCGTTTTAATTCAAGGTTCTTTCTTTAGTGAGAGTGGTAGCTAACCATTTCCAGGTATGTGGTCATTCAAAAAGAATATAAGCTCAATTTGGCCAATTTTTTACCACCCCTCTCACCTTTTCCAGGGTGAACAACACTCGTTTAGTGTTTTTCACATCATGAACAGAAGACACTCATCAATGCCACTTCTAGTTAATGAAACTCTGCTCTGTAAATATTTGTAGTATTGTTATCCAAATACTTTATAGTGGGCACGGTACTGCAGTATTCCGTTTGGAGAGAAGCCTATTTCATTCTGGCATTTTTTCCTAGAAGCAGAATAGCTAATTTTCTGACTCCTCAAATTTCATTTCCTTTAGGGCAGAAAGCTAACAACCCCCAAAATTAATGCCTCTTTAATCCACGCTTTGGGGCGCAAGGTACATTCCACGCACTTAGGTCGGAAGGTCTCCGGCGTGGAGTTAACTTTCCTGTCGGCGTGGCGGCGTGGCGGCGTGGCGGCGTGGCGGCGTGGCGGCGTGGATATAGCTTAAACTATACTCTTTGGCGTGCTAGCGTAATAAAATGCACATCTCGTTGCACGGTTCTCTTGATCTTTGCACCCTAGGTGTACGCTAACCTTCAACGTATACGTACACCAGAGGAGTTACTGGCGTACCTCCGGCGTGAGTTTCACTCGGAATGCACCCAGGCTTTAGGGTCTTGTTTTACCCAAAGCTATGAAAAATCTGTATTTCATTGATGCTGTCAGGTTTGTTGGCCAAAAATTATGGCAGATTCTGCCGAAAGAAATCAAAGATTCCCAAAAATTGGAGATCTTCAAAAGAAATATTAAGGCCATACCTCTTTATTGCAGCTGCAAATTATGCAAAAGTGTTATTGTAAATTTAGGATTTTTATAAGTATTTTCTTGTCGTATTTTCTTGTCGTATTTTCTTTATAGTTAGCTTTAATTAGCTTAGTGCTCTTATAGTTGCTAACTTAAAATAAATTTTTTATTATTATTATCAATCCAGTCTGTTGCCCTAACAGTTACTGGGCAAAACTGCAATTAGAAACACTTGAGGCCCCAGTTACAACAAGTGAGTGGCCAAGCGGCACAGCCAGTTCCATTAGTTTAACTGAAGTTATGCATGGCTGTGTACGTTCAGAAACTGGATGGGCGACCTCCAGATGAACGACTAAAACAGCTCACTCCGCCGTCCTTCGGAAGGGGCGTTAATCTAGGGGTCACATACCTAGATGCAGCATGCATAGTAGGCCTAAATTAGCTGAAAAGCTAGATATAACAGCCTACTCAAAATAAATTCCGCAACAACAACAAAAAATATACCGGAAAGGTATCGGAGCGTTACAGTAGCCGTATTATATTGAGCAAGTGCTTTCAGTACAATGCTGGTATCTCATATACAACGCTCCGAAAACCGTTTTCAAAATCACTCTGTTTTGGAGCCAGATTGGAATTTTTGCCTTTCTTGGGGGATTTCTTTCTCGCGCACATCAGTTGTCAGCCGCAATTTGCAGCCGCGCAATTCTTGTAGAATGATTGTTCCAGCCGCGCAAAATTCTTCTAGCAAGAGAATTAAATAGTGCTAGAACACGTACACAACACTCTCAGCCGCACAAAATTCTCATCCAAGCTGCTTGTAGCCGCGCGATTTCTAGGCCACGAAGCAAATCTCCCGCGCATTATTCAATCTGGTACAGTGTAACTGGGGCCTGAGCCTAATTTTCGCTGATGCGGCGTGGTTTGACAGTTTGCCACAGATCAACAATTTCTGCTCCAATTCTGAATCTCTGCTAAAGAGTTAGCTATCAACGTAGGAAAGCTACCGTCGCCATAATCATTTTCATTTTCAATTGCCGTCGCCGTCGCCATAACCATATTGCTAGAAGCACAGTCTTGAAGGGACAACACCCTTCTTCACCCTCACCTTTTTGGGGAATTTATACAGAAAATAGGTACCTATCAGGGCAATAGACGGTTGAGAGGCAACATCATGCTAGCTCGTTTATTTGAGATGGAATGCTCCTCTGCGCTTGGCAAACCACTTCCCTGCTTCCTTCCTTCAAAGTTAAAATATTGGTTTCCTTTCGTTACTGCAATATTTCAATTATGTGATGCAAATTTATAAAGTATATTCTATGTATTCCACATCCCCCTTTCATTGAATTGTTTTGAGGTCCTGAAAGGATTTATTAGAGGTTTTTTGTTTGTTTATTTGTAGAGAAAGTCGAGATAAGGCCCGAATCTTTACCACAGCACGAAAAAGCGGCAACATTCGTTTCACATACTGAAAGCGTTCAGTATGTGAAAAGAATGTTGCCACTTTTTCGTGCTATGGTAAAGTTCTGTAGTACCAATAGACTATTTACCCGAATCCTTCTGAATTCCCAAGGACCCCTAGTGTATCTTTTACGCCACTGAGAGGGCCGAGCCCATTGTGAGAAGTAAGAAAAGCTAAGCCCCCCAGATCCCCCTTTTGTACAGGCCTGCCTTTGTCTATGCCTTTTTTCCTAATTTCAACCCAGGCAAATAATTGCAGGGTTCCTGCAAGAGCAATGCCCCTGCAAATGAAAAATTTTGCATGGTTTTGCCTCTTTAACAGAATTATTGACCAGGAGGTTTACATAACCAAATAAAGCTTTGACCCCCAAAATGGTACAAGGTTTTCCCCCTCCTAGACATTTCCTCCAGTTACGTGCTAATTTCAACCTCCGTGCCAGTATGCATTCTGGGATTTTTGCTCGCCACAGTCTCCCGCCAAAATTTTTATAGAAAAAGGCAGGCCCGTAGCCACCCCATGGCATGTGATACAACGATGGGGTGATTGGCCAAGTGCCTTAGCCAGTTCCGATAGCTTAACTGAAGTTAAGCATGACTGTGTACGGTCAGAAACTGGATGGGAGACCTCCAGATGAACGACCAAAACAGCCGTCCTTCGGAAGGGACGTTAAACTAGGGGCCCCATGCCTGCATACATAGTAGGCCTTAATTAGCTGAAAAGCTAGGTATAACAGCCTACTCAAAATAAAGTAAACAACAATAATAACAGCATTGATGCAAAGGAGTCTGGCATTGACATTTGTTTTGTAGTTTTTCCGCATTGTCATGTACTGAAAAGGCCCCATTGCGAAGCTTCTGCGATGTTCATACCACCCATATGTTTTATTTGATTTTCATTGCCGCCTTTTAAGCACTCCATGTCTGGGATTATACTGCCGCAAAGGTTTGAAGAACTAGCTTTCCATTTGGAGGTCACCACTATACCCACATCAATAAGTAAGCGTATTTCAGATACGGGTTATGAAACTTAGTTTGTATCGAGTGTTTTGAAGGCCTTTGTTGGAGGTGGCTTTGAGGGAATTCGCGCTTGGTGAGTTTTGCTTGATGAAGAGATCCCCTCTAGGGACATCGAAACGACATTCAAATTGGAGGGAGCTTGTCACTAAGGTGAAGGATAATCTAGGAACCCTGCTTATCTGCATTGGCTACAGCAATACTATCAAAGATTTTTGGAATATAAACAAATAGAACATGATCTTCTATAGCATCTTCTGTTAAAAGGTGTAAAATTTATGTGAGAAAGTGGAGGATCAGTACCCACTGCCCCCTTTGTTTCGACACCCCAGCCCCCTATTGTTTCAGTGTACCCATTCCAATAGTCCAATAAATGCCTTTAACCTGTGAAATTTAGGAAAAAAAGAAAGATATAGAGCGAGAGAGATGAAATGACGCTTGGAACATCATCATAATCATCGTTGTAGAATTCTTGGATGCACTCCTTCAGTTGGCAACTTTATACTTGGTCAGGATTCCTTGATGCACGAGCGGTCTTTAGAATAGTAGTGGAGAGAGTAAACATTTTAATAGCTATTAACTGCTATCTTCATTCCAACTTCACTGTACAAATGGCTTGGCTAGGTGACTCGTGTCCCTGCCATTGAACCAACGAACTCTAACTCATGATTCACATAGTTCTAGTTCTAATGCTCATCTTAACCTTACTCCTAGTTCTCATCAAAATCCTAGTTCTCATCAAAATCCTAGTTCTCTTCAAAATCCTAGTTCTCTTCAAAATCCTAGTTCTCTACGAGGGGTGCGCGTAAATAATATAGAAATACTGATTTAGGATGCATCAGCATTTTTGCCGACAAAGAGTAATCGTTACTCAGCATAAAATACAATACAAGAGTAATGCTAGTTTATTCTTTTATGCCTAGTCTAGTCGTGTATGACGCAAGTTGATGAATGTTGAGTATTCTGATAGGACTGCCGTTGTAATGAGACAGATGCAACCTGGGCGATATTGAATAGAATTGCAAGATAATAAACCAAGCATTGTTTGATACACCTTCTGGGTAATTTTTTAACGAACCACGCGTTAATATTAATAGTATATTTGGGAAACTCTATTTGGGGCTGTATTCTTGTGCTAGCGATCCTTTGAAAGGGGCCTATGTTTGTAAACGCTTGAATTGGGCCCCTTAGGGCATATTGACTTCTTTAAGATTAATGCCAGGTGTATATTTCAGGCAGAGCTTATTCAAGAGGCTTTTAAGGTTATCCATGTGGTTGGTCATATTCCAGTTTAAACCTTTCAACTATTATACTATTTTTCGATTCTAAAAATACAGTTTTTTCACTGACGAAGCCTTTTCTATAACAATCGAACTGGGAACTGTTTAAAGTTGGAAGCGAGGCTCAAATGGCGTAATTCACAAATAAAGATGGGCTTTATTCGAGGGTTGCCTTAGTTAGAAGTTCTTGCCTTAGGATGGGGATGATTCGTGGGTAGGGGCTTTTTAGAAGGAGGCTAATCGGAGGATTTTAGTGTAGATAACATCCCCTTGATTTCGTTGCTCGTGAAATCTTTCAAGTTGTTGGGGGAAAAAATTGAGCATCCAATGGGAACGAGGTGGCAAACAATTCTGCAATACCCAAAGGATGATAGAGAGAGAAAGAGAGAGAGAGAAAGAGAGAGAGAGAAAGAGAGAGAGAGAGAGAGAGAGAGAGAG
>WIPJ01003882.1:272804-284129 GCA_018155075.1 Cassiopea andromeda | reverse complement strand
ATATATATATATATATATATATATATATATATAAAATCTTATGATCATTTTGTTCATGCGCCTAAGAACATGGGAAAATTCGAACAAGCAATTGATCAACCCAAGATCCTGATATTCTGGGAGATAAAATTGCCTTCGCTGTGATAAATGAAGAAAATTAGTTGGCCATATTCCAATATTCCAAACACATTAGTGATGGGTGACAATATTGCTGAAACCAAAAAACGATTCAATTACTTCTCGAGTAGTTATCAAAAGCATATCTAAATGAAGTGGTTACAAACTTGAAATTCCTTGTGAATATTCAATAGAAAGGTACAACTAAAGCTGTAGACTGGCTTTAGGGAAAGATCTACAAAATAGACAGAAATGTGTAAAAATATGGCTGCCCTTAACTGAGAACGAAAGCCACGAGAACGAAAGCCACGAGAACGAAAGCCGCCAGAGACGAAAGACATGACATTCAATGTACAGAATGTTTTGTAACCTTTTGTTGGATATGTCTTCAAGTTAGTGCTTTCAAGAAAAAATTATTTTATTAGTGTCCGCTCCAAAAAGGTATTTTCTATACTTCGACCCAAGAAATAGTGTCCGCTGTCCGTTTACGAGATATCCGTCTTATAAAACACGAATATATAACATTCCTATTAGATTTGGCAGGGACCTCCAGAATGTGCTCGCCTTAACGTGCTCACCTTAACGTGCTCGCCTTAACGAGGTGTCCGCTTTATAGAGGTTCCCATTAATAGAGAGTTGACTGTGTGTCGATGCTTCGTGTTGGAAGTCATTCTAAACTTTGCAGTTTCATCTTTGATCACCGCAGCATCTCTTTGTATGACAGCTTTTCTACTTTTGCAAAATTTGAAAAACTGGCAAACGCCATTGATAAATGACTGTTTTTTAATTTTAATACGTCACTTATTTTTTATTGTTTGTTTCATAATTTTAATTAACTTTCAGGTTTGCTCATTACATCATGCCATGGCCTCGACTCCCAGGTGCCATCTTTCTTGGACGACTCACTTCATGTGGACAAAGAAACTGCCAAAGTTTCCTTCAGGGAAAAGCTGTTGACTTTACTGAATTCATTACCTGCCCCAAGACATTGCCCTTTTGTTGCTCAACTTGCTATCAAGTTAGGCGTTAAGTTTTCTCGAATTCAAGATCTTCTCGCCAAGCTCGAAAACTCTCGCAGTTCATCGCGTTTTTCAACGAGAATCCGACGATATTGTCGAGAATCAAGATCTAAAGTAGGTCATTTTACAAAATTACTGAAGATGAAGGCTACAAAGAAGTTGCCTGTCGGAAAGGCAAAAAGACTTGAGATTATCCTGCAGGAGTTGCCGTCACTGTATAATAACTTGCCACTGCCCTTTCAATGCGAGATGCTGTTTGAAGTAGGCCGTAGAAGCATTTTGAAACCGTTCGAAGCTTCTGAAAACTCAGTTAATTCTGTTACAAAGTTGAGCCTTTATGAAGTTGGAGATATCATAAAGAAAGCAGAAAAGACATTAACTGAGGATATATCAATTGTGCGAGTGGCTGATCGATGTGTTAAAGTGCTGGCTGGTAAAAAACACAGAACCACAGACATAATCATCGCAGTTGGCCTCAAAAACGCAAAGTTAAAAGCATGGAAGCGAGGTTTTCGTAAGAAGATGCAGTGGATTATGGGTAGATTTGCAAAAAATAATGGAATTAAGCTTGATAATTTGCACAATCTAACATCAAAGGATAATTTGCCTTTCAGCGCTTATTTCACACATATTCTGAACACATCCAGGATAGGAAACCGTGTTGAGGTCAAGTTCCACATGCATTTGATCAAGGCGAATTCCCGCGCGTTGGAAGCGCGATTTGCCTTAGCGGCACTAGATGCATTGGATAAGATTTCCCTGGTGAAGATTCTTGACGTTGATGACGTCAAGTATTGGGCAGAAGATCATTCAATTGGCACTGGAATCAGCTCAATTCACTCATACACGTTGAAAATGCTGTTTCCCGCTTACTTGAGGTATTTCTTCAATATCACATTGCGCAAGCATGAGAGATGCCTCATTAAGCATTTTGTCATTCGTTACAGTAACAGTTCCAATGAGAAGGTCATGGGATTCTTTAAACGGAAGAAAATTAACGTCACATTCCCATGCTCGATCATGAATGGAGTCATATCCGTCGTCCTGAGCCCAAAGAAACACCGCGGGAATCACGTTGTTCCTAAAACTAACATGCCTGTTGGCAAGACAACACCTCGCATCCACAAGTTTCATCCCGGGAAGAAAAGCAAGCATCCAAACACAAAGAAAATGGAGCAGGTAAAGAAGAAGTTTGTGCATTATCGAAAGGCAACCATTATAGAAATCGTAATGTTTGTTCTCCTTGGCTCTTTGTCCATTGTCCTTATTGTATTCTTCATCACGTGCGTATTGTTCATTGTTCGCAAACGTCGCTTTCGTAAGCATTTGCAATCAGTACCCAATCTAGGAGAAAGAGTTGCAGCTGTTGACCAATCACAGTTAGTGGTAGACAGCCTCCGTAGAGGCACCCAGTCTTCTTCAGAATGTGTTAGTGAAAACCAGACTGTCCAGGATGCGTCTTCAAGACAGTGTGAGGTGAGAGGTGGATGCGCGGTAATGCCACGTGATGGAGCTTTTCTTCATGACAAACGCAGCAAGTGCGAGAAAATACTTAATGTGACTTTAGAGCCTCTTAGGTTTTCCACTGATGATGAGGAGAGTAGGTGTGACGATGAAGAAACCCCTCGTTTTTCTCCAACTTCAGGTATTTTTGAGCCGTCTTCAATTTATCTCGGCGGTAAGAGGCTTGTTCCAGCCGTTCGTTATTCAAAGGCATTGGCACGTAGACGTGTACAATCAGATAATGAGCGCAGTGTATTGGAGATGGTTCCAGAAAAGCAGACATTTGAAGTCGGAACAGAGGATAAAAGAGGCATAGATCCATTAGCGACAGTTGCAGCATTGGTACAGAAGCATGAAGTGCCAATTGAGACAAGTGACAAGGAAGCATCAGATACGGATGACGCAATTACAAGAGATGACGAGGGTTTGAAAATACATAGAACAGATTGTGTGACCACTTTTATATCGAGTGGCACGAAGGAACCTGACCGTGCACATCAATTGAGTCCTGCTTGTGCATGTAAAGTGAACAGTGCTTCTGAAAACACACGCGTTGATTCATGTGGATGTACATGTCGTGGAATACTAGTAGGTGGAGAACATTCACTCAGGGAGAAATCCAGATACAAAGACGACACGCGAGAATTACCCAGCTTGGAACAATCGATTTCAAGACGCAGTCGAACGAGGAAGAAAAGAAGAAAGAGGCCTCATAGTCGTAGTGCTCATACAACACGCAAGGAAATGAACAATGGATGGCTGAAGACTGGTGGTTCATCAATGTATACGGGTTTGGTTTCTGACAGAAAAAGAGCCACTTTTCCTTTGCAAAGCTCTTCATCTGTGAAATATGACTTGGAAGAGAGGCATGGGACATCTGTGAAATGCAACTTGGAAGAGAGGCATGGGAGCCTATCTTCATGCACCAGTGCACCACAAACGAAAGATGTTTACATTGAAAGTAACTCGAAGCGTTTTACGACTCTCTAACTCTAGGCATATTCTGTTCACGTATTGCTACTCTTCCAGCTCTCTAGTCCGGAATGGAAGGGGTCATGGTAATAGCTCTGGGGGGTTTGAAAAAGTCTACAGCCAACTAGATGGGGGCTCGCAATAAACTGGGGGGCTGGTAAAATGTCCTTGAAACAAAGCTCCTTAAATACTTGCCAACATACAATAATTATTTCCATCATTCTCTGTCAATACCACCATCATTGGTACGACTTTCAGCAACGTTTTCAGTACTTTTGACGGCAACTCATCTCCTTTTGCACTTATCTAGCAACGCAAGTTCTAAGTCTGGGTTGGACGATGCCATCTTGGATCAGAATTAGTAAGTGAGGGAGGTTGCAATACGAATGTCATGGGGTGCATTTTTTCAAAAAAATCAGTCGGAGTGGGCGTCTTTCCGGACTGGAGAGTACTGTTATTTGAGGGTCAGGTTTTTGTAGCAAGCCGGGACATCTGTCGCAAAGTACCTGGTAAGGGGCCAGTCATTATTAGTACAGGGTAGGGGGCCGGAAAATGTTTATGGAGGTCATCAATAATTTTTGGGCCTCAATGGGGATTACCAAAAATTACGCCACAACATGGGAGGCCATTAAAAATATCCTGCAGTATTCTTCAAAATCAGTCGAACTGGTTTTTACATTGTCTGCGTTATTCTTCAGTTGTATACAAGGTCTAAGTTATATCACACGCATGAGCGTAGGAGTCGGGGGGCAGGGGGGCTGTAGCTCCCTCCTGTTAGGCAGAAATCCGTTTCATTCGGTCAAATTTCCTGAAAGAACAATGGGAAACTCGGGCAGAAGGTTTACAGCCCACCAAAATTAGACGACCCCCTACTCCCATGATCACACCCTTTTCAGTTTCACTATCACTATTATCAGTATCACTGTTTATTTACAGCTGAATGTAAATAATTATAGATAGACCACATACAATAGTTCTGAGCTTTGAGCAGTTGCCCAGGAGCATGATATTGAGTGTTCACATACGAGAATGGGAGGGGGCATAAAATATTACAGTCTCAGAATGGAAGGGTCGTTATGATTAGTACAAGGGGGATTGAGGGGCCATTAAAAAGCTGTGGTACCGAAGAAAATATCTTCCGGCCCCTACCTCATTGATAATGACTGCTCCCAAATAGAATATAAAGAAGTATTCTTTTGCATTCATGAATATCAAAGACCTAATTTGGCAATCCTACTTGTAGATGAAGTTTGATTGTAATCCGGTAAGTCGTGGTTTTGCAACGGAGCTGTGTGAGACAGTGTGCCACAGCAAATAGGTTTTCGAGGATGTTTCCGTTGGGCCTTATTAAAGCGAAATGGGCACACTTTTGGATGCAATCAGAGGGAATTCAAAAATTGATAATCCTAATGAGGCTTGGGGATCAGAGAAGTCTCTAAATTGTTCATGCTTCCCAACTTTTCTTAAAGCACTTGAGAGTAGTCACGAGGTCAGTCCATGCTCGGAGATACGTGCGATCGAACGCACGAAGTCTATTTTGAGTAAGGTGTATTTATCCTAATCTTTATTTCTTGATTCTCAATGTTTTTAGTGATTTACTAGCATCAACACTTAGTCTTTTATATGCATATAAATTATAAATTATATATATAATTATATAAAGACTATGGCTATCTATGTGTCACTATAAATATGATATGTATGGTATTCTTTTCTTGTATATTTATCAGAAACGAGCATGGGATTTATTCTGTCAGCTTTCATCGTAAGATTTATGCTTTATAAATGTTTATAATTCAGGTTGGTCCCTAAATATGCTTGAGTTTATGTTAGAAGGGAAACGAGACGAGATTAATACGATGATAATCTAGGAATGTCGCTTTGGATTTAATGACTCCCAGTTAATGACTGGATAGCAAGTCGTAGAGTTGTCACAATGTTTCTTCCCCAGTCTCCTCTGCACCGGTACATTTGGGTGCCTAGTAAACGCCCCTCCCTGCTAATTTATTTTTCAAAAGTTTTCCACCCAGGACATTCTTATTCCAACCACCTGCCTTTTACTTTTTTAAGTGAGATCTCACCCAAGGCAATAATTAGAGGGGATGCTCGTTGCCAGAAATCATTGCATTTTCTATGGTATTTTTAGTTACTTTCCAGACAACCCCCAAGTATTAGCGTTTTGGGATTTTTCCAACCCTCCCCGTTTTCCAACCCCTTGCTATTACGCACCCAAGACTAGTTAAAAAGCTCAGTACTCCCCTAATTTCTATAAAACACCTGAAATTTTCAGCGTTTGCTACATAAATAGCAGATTTTGAGGAAGACTCTATTCTTTTTGCCAGTGTTGAGAAAATGTCAGCAATTTATAAGATTTATGGTTTTAGGAACACTTTGAAGCGATTTGGCGTGGGAAAGTAAAGGGGTGTCACAGATAGAATTGTTTTACCTTTTTGTCTAGTGAGAAAATCTTTCCACAAGGAAGTTCCTGTCCGTGAAATCCTTACTTTTTCTGAACTGCGTCTTTTGTAGCTTTTTGTTTATGGCGTTTGTTTTCAAGTGTTATGGCCATTTCTTTCTAACTGTAATGTGCGTAATCGATATTTAGGGATATCTGTAAATATATGAAGAATAATTAGTTCAGAAATCAGCAATATTGGGAGCTCAGATCCATAATTTTGTAATATAGGTATTTTATGTATAAATATAAATATATAAGCAAGTCTAGTCATTCTCTGATGTAGAATTGAAGGATGTGAATAATGATTTAACAGTTGTTATTTGATTTCTCCAGCGCCTGCATTTCCTATGCTTTGTGCTCAATGATGGTATACGCTCGATGGAGTATTCCACTGGCTTGAAATCTTCCCAATATATTTCAATGCCTGCTCTATTGCTCCTACACAGTGGCAACTGCTCAGGCACGCCGTAGCGATAGTGGGGCAAGGGGAACCAACAGAAACAAAAGGGTACCTCTTTGGGACACTGCCTATCATCGGCACCTCTTTGGAGCCCAAGACACCTTTGACATATTTCCGTTGCATCTTTTAGCAGGGCCTATATTTCACACAGTTACACAAATAGCTCTCTTCCAATCATATTTTGCTTGATTATGTAGCTTATTTGGTCTTCGTTGTTGTTGTTGTTGTTTACGTTATTTTGAGTAGGCTGCTATACCTACCTTATTCGGCTAAGTTAGGCCTACGATGCATACCGCATCCAAGCATGGGACCCGTAGTTTAACGTCCCTTCCGAAGGACGGCGGAGTGAGCTGTTTTGGTCGTTCATCTGGAGGTCGCCCATCCAGTTTCTGACCGTAGACAGTCATGCTTAACTTCAGTTAAGCTAATGGAACGGGATGGACCGCTTGGCCACTCACCCTATCGTTGTATCACATCAGTGTCTAAAAAGGATTCTATTGCATTTCAAAAATGTCGCTTTTGCTCCCCTAAATGAAAGGTAGGAGGAGCACTAGCTCCCCTCTACCCTCCTCTCCGATGTGCCTGCAACTGCTCAACTGCAGGGTTGTTGTAGGTCCATCATTGAAGCTCTTTTTTTTATAAAAACTTCTAATTGTTTGCTGGGCCTCAATATTCCTCGATCTTTTTCGGCGTATAACACAAGATTAGTTATAAATTATTCTTAAATGGCAAATTCTGAAAATCAAAAATATCTTTTGAAGTACTTATTGGTTTCTTACTTCATCATAAAGAAAACAGAAGAGTAAATATTCTATCGTTAGTGTAAAGGTTTATCTACAAGCAGTTCTAGAACTCGAATACGCAATAGTCTTGATGAACCTTGAGCCTTATATTTCAGCGATTCTGAGCGTCGATCAGGGACGTAGGAAGCATTCAAAAGTGGGGGGCACATTCATTCAGGGGCACCCTCACATGCAAGAAAGGGTCGGCACTATGTAAGCTGAAGAGGAGCACTTTACTTACAAATTTGTGAAAAAGTGGGAGCACTTGCCCCCCGGTTCCTACTTCTTCTAGACATTGCTCTTAAGGAAAGACTGTACTGTTATTTACAGGTTGCTGCGAAAGCCCTAATGAAGAGTGCTTTCCAAGAAATTGGAAAGCACGATTCCTTGTAATCACCAGTAAACTTCAGATTGCTTTAGCTAGTGGGGGCGCGATGCAATGTGCAATGCTAGAGGGGGCATGTATAATCCCAGGGAACAGGCATGCATATGCAATTTTTACATACAATGGTCTTATTTAAAGCGAGTGGGGGGCGCAAAATATTTCTCTTTCCACAGGGGGCCTTGCAAAAAATAAGTGAGAAGCACTGGTGCGGTGATCTCTATAAAGAGTCGATGTTGTTGTAGCTGTGCCGCGGTCCTCGCAAATCAGGTTTTGAGGAGGAGTAATGGCGACACATAATGAGACATAGCGGCAACAGAGAATGAGGTAACTGCTAGAAACTCCATGGTTTCAAAGGTTTGGATTAGTTCTGGAGTGGCCTAGACATTGTTTTCTACGTTTATAAGAAGTATAGGCTGTAGACTGAATCTGCCAGCTGCAGCTCAATGCTGCAAGGCGCTTCGTACTGTAACAGCAAAAGACTGAAGGCTAGACAAGATGGAATGTGGAATAATTTTTAGAAATGGCATGCTTCTCGTGAAAGATACCAAACTGCAAGAGTTCATTATTTTGAAAGGAAAAAGTGGCAAATGGGCATTTCCGATGTTTCATTCAAATCATGGAGAAACGCCCATTGACACATGCAAGAGAGTTTTTGCTGAGGTAACTCTATGCCACTGTTGCATCATGATTTTCACATAATGTAGTTTTATCATTCTGTAGTGTTACAAATGAAATAAAGGCTTATTTACAGAGTAGGCGTCTCCATAGACTGCAGTTACTGAAATTGAAGTGGTCAACCCGGCTCATCGTAGAGTTTTGTGGACTAAATATCGTAATTTGATATTCCAGTAAATAAATTTCTATTAAGGGTTCTACAACGACAAAATACGTTAATCATCTCCATTAGGAGAACCAGAGATGTGATCCCCTTTTTTCTAAAACTATGAGGGAAGGTGAGGCCATGCTATTGATTTAGAGCATCATGGCTGGGGGCAGGAGGGCGCCTGCCCTCCCACATTTTTTGAAATCGTTGGATTTTCGGAAGTTTTAATATTTCGTCTGAACATTTTCAGCCATTGGCTGTTGGTAAAGATAAAGGTATCGAATTTTGTCAGAACATCTTAGAACTTGGCCATCCTACTCTACTGGTGCCATGATGCCTCTGGGAGCTGCTAGGTTTCGTGGCATCATTCACATGCATGCCTGCCCTGTACTGTTAAGTGCCTAATTACCAGGGGATCAGAATATGTTGGGGATTGGAAATGGAAGAAATAAAGAGTGGGGAGGGGTTGTAAACGTTTTCAAGAATTAGCTATTCATTCTGGGATTATAGCTAAAATCTTTCTAGAAAATATGGCTTGCTATTTGAGCTAGTAAAAATTTGGCAAAATTGGCATAAATGGTGATAAAGCTTGCCAAAACTTGCCAAATTACAATAGGCGAGTTTGTATAGAGGTTTGTACTTGCCTACTTATCTGACACACAAAAGAGTTCTCAATATTATTGGAAGTTGCAGGAATGCAATATGAATGAATGAATGAATGAATGAATGAATGAATGAATGAATGAATGAGTTACTTAACTATTGAGTAACTGAGGAAAGAAATAACTTATATGGGCTTTGTTTAATATAAGTCATAAAGTATTTAATTTTTTTGTAGTTGAAATGCCAAAGTTCATTGGATTTGCAAGGGGTCCTTGGTATAGGTACAAAATGGAATGATAATGGGATGGTCACAATGTCAACCATTGTAGCAGTTGAGCTGAAGAAGTTGCATGATGCAGAAGTTCTGAGGGCCTCATGTGAAAGTTATGGTGATAAAAACAACAGCAGGACTGCAAAATGGTGTACTTTGGCAGAGATTGTTGAGCTTGAAAATAAGAAAATGTTTAGCCATGCTGATCTATCATATGCTGAGAAGTTTGTTCAAGGTAATGAATTGCTTTGTTTTCCTGCTCCATAGTCTATTTCTATTGAACTGGTTATCAAGCTTTATCTTTTATTTTGCTTTGGTGACAGGCATGGGCTTAGAGGATCAGGATGGAAAATCTCCCCTTGTTGGGCTAGAGTGTCATTTTTGTTGGAAAATTTCTTATTTTATAGGACAATATTTGTGGAAAGTTGTATATGAATTATACATTTTGTTGAAAATCTGCAGTTCTTGTCTCTACTATGAATTTTCCTATCTGCTCCTCTGTTTGCCAAATTATTCCTATCTGCACCTCTGGTTACCAAACATTTTATTTTTTTCAAAGAAGTAGGGACTAGTGTCCCCACCCCTTGTTTTGATCCCGCTGTCATTGTTGTTGTTGATCATGATGATGGTGATGTTGATGGTATTAATTTTTTTACAGCTTGAAATTAGATTAACCTCCTTCTTTTCAAAGTTATTTAATCCGTTTTGATGATGTATAGGGAAAATCACACCTCCATCAGTCATATGCAATGAATCAAGTCAGAATGGCCAAGGTGTAGTGGATGCTGGTGCACATAGCACAGCTGGATGTAATGAACTTGTAGATAATACAGGAGAGAAATATAAGAAAGCAGATAGCTTCCTAATGGAAGTGGATTCACCTGGAAGCCATTCACAGAAGAGGAGGCGGATATCTTCATCCTCTGATGTAGAATCATTGACAAACTCCAACAGCAGTTCTTTATCTGAATTAAATGATAATTTGACTAATGGAAGTTCCAATGACAATATGGTAAAGAGCATGCTTACATCAAAATTGTCAAATTCTTATAAACACCTTGTGGAGTCATCAAAGCTCACTGTAGATGGTATGAAGAATGTCTGTATTTTACACCTATCTCTACTTTTGTCGGTGCCACTGTCTCTATTGAAGTTACTGTCCCTCTCACTGAGTTTTTCATTGTCACTTTCTTTGTCATTGTCATTTTCAGTGTAATTTTCACTATCCTTGTCACTGTCCTTGTCACCATTTTTGTAACTTTTCAGAATTACTGCCTTGAAGATAGGAGTAGTGTATCCAATTTCACACAGTATCTCTGGCATAGGTTAACTAGTTTTGGAATAGGAGAAAGCAGTTAATACTCAAAGTATTGTGCTTTACAGGAATGCTAGATGCTAATAATATCCTTTTCTTGTTTTCTCTTAATTTGAGACTATGCAACTCTTGGACAGTCAATAGTATTAAGTATTTCTCATCTTTTCAGAGTTTTTGTAGGTTGAATATTGCAGTAGTGAATGAATTTGAAGAAAGACACAAAAGTACCAGTGTCTTGCTTCTTTGCAGAAATCTTGTAGAGATAAGTCATTGATAAATTAGAAGGTAGTTGTCCATCCATTTCTTTGCACATTGGCATTAGATTTAAATATTTGTATATAATGTTTGCTTTTAGATTTGGTTGCTATTCATTACCTTTTTGAAAAATACTCCCTCAGAAGCAAGCAAATTGATTTACCATCTTTTACAAAGATAATAAATGAACTCGAAGTCAATGGATACATGCCATTACAACTTTTCAGGTATGTTGTAATTTTGATGATGATGATGATGATGATGATGATGATGATGATGATGATGATGATGATGATGATGATGATGATGATGATGATGATGATGATGATGATGATGATGATGATGATGATGATGATGATAAT
>WIPJ01003882.1:234364-248954 GCA_018155075.1 Cassiopea andromeda | reverse complement strand
GACTGACTGACGACGACTGACTGACGACGACTGACTGACGACGACGGCCTTTTCCAACATTTTCATGTTGAAGATGGAAATCACAGCCTTTTATTCAATTGACGAAGCAGAACGACAACAAAAGGAGTCCACATATTTCTTTATTGATACTGACGACTGATCCAGGGTTATAAACAATTCCATGAAGACTATTCCATTCAATAACTATTCCAATTTAACTGCCTTAAACAATACACTTTTAGTTGTTTCTGATTTCCTCTAATTGTTGTTTTTTGCATCTACTAGTTTACTTGTTATACCTTGTTCTTTTAGTTTCAAGGAATATTGATTTAACCTTGCCTGGAAGTTGCTAGTACATTATTATTTGCGGGTGGACAATCGTTGCTATACATCTTTTTGATCACGGACCACTGAATATTCCTTAGAAGACACCCTAATATTCAATGTCTTCACTATTTCCTTTTGCGTGTGGTGTTATTTCAACTTCCTTGTCTTGCTCCATACTTCAAAATAATGCAGTTTGAGCAAAGTTATAAGGGTGATGTTTATAAGAAGCATGAGGCTGGAGAAAAATTACTAAACTTTTAAGAAACATAAGCAGGCTGAGTTTCACAAAATGACTTGAAAAAAACTACTTTTACCAGAAAGTTTTTGATGAACCTGGAAGCAAATAGAGAGACATTCATTACATGCCTTACAAGGCCTGAACATCCTATTTCTGCAGGTTGTTATTGTTATTGGAAGTCTTTAGAGAGTAAGAAACATGTAAGACAGTATTTGACGAAATATTAAGAAATATCCAAGCTGAAGGCAGAAAATTTGTTTCTTTCAAAAAAACGTGTTCTTCATTTCCAGTTATACGAAGTGTATAGAAGACAAATGACCTTTACTACAGCACGAAAAAGCTGCAACATTCTTTTGACCTACTGAAAGCTTTTTTTGTCCGACACTCCTTTCGTGCTTTAGTAAAATTGCCGCATTCAGTATGTCCAACGAATGTTGCCGCTTTTTCGTGCTGTAGTAAAGCTCTGTAGTACTGACAGACTATTACAAATCATCTTGATATAGAAGAACCCATCTAATTTTCTTGCAAACGCAATGTGGATGGAAGAACTTTATGAGTACACGTTTTTTTTTATAAGAAGATCATTATTTTCTGGGCCTGGGCCTCAATTTTCTTAACTTTTCCCGAAATTGAGCCTGAGATTTTATTAACTTTTTCTTAACGTTTACTGAAATAAACTGGCTAGAGTGGTTTACACTTTCGTTAATGATATTGTATACTTGAATTTGAATTCCATCTTTAACATTTTGAATGCAATAACGACGAAATACCGATTCTGGCCTATAAAAATTCTATATTTTGGAAATTGAGCATCGTGATTTTCTTACGAATTTCTTAAGATTTTGATGATTTGAGTTTCATTTTCTTATAAACTTTTTTCGTCTAAAAAAACGTGTATAGCTGATATATATTATCAGCCCAAAATGGCTTTCCAAAGAATATAATGCGCTTATCAAAGTAACAAAGTAACAAAGTAATAACAAAGTAATAATAACAAAGTAACAAAGTAATAACAAAGTAATAATAACAAAGTAACAAAGTAATAGCAAAGTAATAATAACCAAGTAACAAAGTAATAGCAAAGTAATAATAACAAAGTAACAAAGTAATAACAAAGTAATAATAACAAAGTAACAAAGTAATAGCAAAGTAATAATAACAAAGTAACAAAGTAATAGCAAAGTAATAATAACAAAGTAACAAAGTAATAACAAAGTAATGATAACAAAGTAACAAAGTAATAGCAAAGTAATAATAACAAAGTAACAAAGTAATAACAAAGTAATAATAACAAAGTAGCAAAGTAATAACAAAGTAATAATAACAAAGTAACAAAGTAATAACAAAGTAATAATAACAAAGTAACAAAGTAATAACAAAGTAATAATAACAAAGTAACAAAGTAATAACAAAGTAATAATAACAAAGTAACAAAGTAATAACAAAGTAATAATAACAAAGTAACAAAGTAATAACAAAGTAATAATAACAAAGTAACAAAGTAAATGAACCATGAATAAATATGAAACTTCTTAATTATTCTCGTGTTTGTTTCAGAGATGACGACAGAGATGCTGATATAGAGAGAGACTTAAAAGATAATGATGGCTTTACTGGAAACTTTAAGCGTGGAACAGCTCACATGTTTAGGTAATTATTGATTCTCTGTTCAGATAGTTGTTTTACCGCTTTTCTTTTTCTATCATTCACTTTTTCTCATTTGCTACCCAAGCACATACTGTTTTTGATGGCAAGAATAGCCATTCGCCGTCTTCTTCCCTTTATTTCTCTAATACTATATTTTCTCGAATGGAAACCACGTCTTCTATTAGTTTTTTTTGTAAAATTGCAACTTCTTTTTGAGTGCGGCTTGTATTCGAGAGCGAATTTTATTCACTTTTTCAGTCATTGCAGTGCATTCGTGAACCCACAATATTGCATTCGAATTTGCTTAAAACTGCATAGAGTATTTGAAATTGAAATTTGTTAGTTTCTTAAACTTCTTGGTGTTGTCGCAAAGGCAGAACGTGGCAAAAGATAGTGCTTTGAAAGTGTTCAGGGCGGCTACTCCATTATTGTCCTTAAACGCGGCGTCTATTTTAGGGCTGATATTACTATTTATCTCGTCAGAAGCTGCGGCTTTTATCGAAGGGCGGCGTCTATTCGAGACAAAACGGTATTTGTCTCTGTTAGGCTAGATCTCTCAAGTTCTTTTTAACTTAGTTGTTGATTGTTGCTTGCCTGTCTTTCATCCATGGTTAACAAGGATTTTCTGTTTAACCAATGTTAATTGTCTTGAACTAAATAGTCTTGACTTGTCGTGACTAAATTAACAATCTAGCTTATTTCTTCTTTGTTTTAGTTCTGAAGCATTACAAAATTTCCTCGACAAAAACAAATTGTCACATGTTGTTCGAGCGCATGAAGTGCAACAGAAAGGTTTTGAGGTATTTTCATGTTTCTTGTTGAAAAATAATTTTCATTTATAAGTATGCTGTTTATAATTTTATGAACTGGTGCTATTCGTTCTTTTGTAAAGTATCTTTTCAGTGAGAGCAATCGTCTCTAGTTCCAGACTCTCTTGAATCTTTTTCACATAATTATCTGCTTTGCTTTCTTGTCAATGTAATCATTTACTGCGTCATACGATAAATCGTCAAATCGTCCCCCCGCCCTAGAACTACAAATTTTTGATATGCCCCCTCGAGCAAACCCCACCCAAGCATGTGACTGTAGCTATTAGAAGTTTTATTAGTGATATATAGAGTCACGAATGAAAAAGCAGCCATTAATGAACGAAAAATGTCCTTTAGAAAGCCCCCTTGTTTGTATTTGCAGCATCAAAAAGTAGCTTATTGGTAGAATAATTTCAAATTGAATGTGACCAACTATCAGAAAAATTTCAAGTCCCCCTCGAGTAAGCCCCTTGCAAAAATCCAAAGACAATAGCCCCCCAAGGGGCTTATTTTAGGGATTGCAATTTATATGATAGCAGTTAGTGTAGTGGTATTAGAGCAGAGCAGCACAGCAGTTAAGGGACTGCTCATTCTTTATGCTTCAGGTTGGGGCTGAAGAGAAACAGGTTGGGCAAATGATATTTCAGGCAGCTTTAAGGTTGGGCATATCATTTTTTTGCCTAAGAAGGTTGGGTAGCATACTTGTAATGGCGCTATATTTGTCTGGTAACTAGTGCACACAAGTTAGGATAGCAAAGTGCACAAGTTATAGTGCACAAGTTACTGTAGAAAAAATAATTACCAAAATAAACATCTCTCTTCAGTCCCAACCTGAGGCTCGAGACACCGTGGAGCCTTGTCTTTATCTCGCTCACTGCCCACCCAGCAGCAATTGGGTCGTTGGTGGCAGTACTGGAAGATAAAGGTGGTGAGGAAAGGAAATTGCCACCTTACTCCTGTATCCCAATGGTCTAGGATAAGTGTCATCTCTCACAGGCAATTCAAAGATCATCTTTATGCATACACGTTTTTTCTTTATACGAAAGCCATCATCTTGCCTGAGCCTCAATTTTCTTAACTTTTCCCGAAATTGAGCCTGAGATTTTCTTAAACTTTTCTTAACTTTTACTGAAATAAACAAGCTAAAATGGCTTACACTTTTGTTATTAATAGTGTATACTTGAATTTGAATTCCATCTTTAACATTTTGAATGTAATAACGATGAAATATCGATTTTTGGCCAATAAAAACACTAAATTTTGCAAATTGTGCCTTGTGATTTTCTTAAGATTTTCACCATTAGAGCCTCATTTTCTTATAAACTTTTGTCTTATAAAAAAAGGTGTACTCATTCAGTTTCTTATAAGTTCCCTACTTACTTGCTGACATGCATGTATAGGATTTCCTTCTTAATCTATTTGTATACGGAATAATTCCTGAAGATTTAGTAGAAGACTGGACACTGGACATCTTGAAGGGAACCCCATAAGGAATCCTGTAGCCTGAGGTTGTAAGATCATTTGTTAGAGTTTTATGTTACCAGCCATTTGTGTCCTATGTTTTGTTTGAACTTCCCTTCTGTAAAATTAAAATATATTACACATAGCCAACAGTATCAGTTTATTATTAATTTTTCAATTTTTTGGGTGATGTTTTTATTAATTTTTTATGTTTTTATTAATTGTTTTTATTAATTATTAATTTTTCACTTTTTTCACTAAGATTCCTAATTCCTAATTCCTAGATTCCTGCAGGCTGTCTAAGATTCCACATTGGGCAACACCCAGTGTGGAATCTTAGACAGCCTGCATAACTTACAAATGTTGAAGGGCAAACAGGCCTTTTTGCATGATGAATTTTCTTGGATTTTTAGAAGCATTCAAAAGCTCAATGGTCATTGTTTATTGAGAAATTCCACCTTTAGGCAGTAAATCATGCATTCAAACTAATCAGAAAGCATCTCGTAACTAGGAAGTAAAACCCCAAAAACCAACTCGTTCAGTGAAGAAATCGAAATTGTTGTTCTTCAAGGGTCAGTTCTGGTACATCTACTCGCCAATGCCCAAGTCTGACAACTGATTACGTACTGTGAATAATTTTATCTCTTCACACTGAAGGATTTTGAGTTCCATTGCTGCTCTTTTCTGCTGTATTTCGAGTTGTTGATCAGTTTAGTTTGCCTCAGTTTGTCACTCAGTTTGCCACACTTATTGCGTAGATGCAGATTGTATTGCCTATCGCCTTCTCTCCAGAGGTACAACTTGCAAGCCACACTTCCATTTATGTTCCTCAGACCTGAGGGCAGGAGATGCAGCTGCCCATTGTGCCCTCTTCCATGGGGGTGCAGGAGAGGCAAGAATTGCCCTTTACAATGAACTCTTTCCACCTCTCCTTTCTTGTAAAGGGACATTTTCCGGATTTTGTAGACAGTTTTGTTCAAGAAAATTTTTCAGTCGCAAGCCCCCAGACCTCCAACTTGACATGGAATAACTATGAGACCAATATATTAAACATTGTCCTTCTAGAAGAGAATTCGAAGACGAAAATCTACCTCTGTGGAGGAACATACATATACATAGATGTGCCCTCAGAGGAAGCCTTCCCCCCATGCCTTAGTCACATACAGGCGTCCCTACCAAAAATATTGTCCTTCATCTTTGCTTTAACAATATAGCTTTTTTCTAATGCCACGTAGCTTTGGGAATGTTTGGTATATGATACTCTTTCCCTATTTAACATTTTATTCCGAATCAGACTCCTCCTGCCATGGAAAGAATTTCTTAGTTATCAGTTATGCAGCTCTGAAGGCAGGGGTGATTTCTAGGGGGGGCTCAGGGGGCGGAGCCCACTTGTTAAAATTTCTGCTCATTTTGGGGGGCTCAGCCCCCCTAAATTTCTTGCATTGACTTGGCTTTTCAGAGTTTATTGGCCTTGCTTCCGAAGTGCTATGATCAATCGTGCACTGCTCTATATCAGTATTAAGCGAAATCATCATGTTTCCATCTTTGAAAATATGGGCGTGGTTGTCGCTGGGCCACACCCAAACTATGGGCGTGGTTGTGCATAGAGCCCCCTTGTTAAAATTTTTAGAACTCACCGCTGTCTGAAGGCTCTGTTTCTAAGATTGTTGAAGTATTGTTCTGATTCTCCCTTCCCTATTTTTCTCTCCTTGCTTCTTTTCTTTTCCTTTCATTCTTTAATTTCCTCCTAGTAAAGTTTTATCCTGCTCTAGTTCACTGGAGAGGTAGATATTTTGCGCACGAATCTTAGTTGCCATGTAGACTGAACTGTTTACATTATCGCTTTTTGCCTCAAGGTGCAATTGAACGGTAAACTGCTGACAGTTTTCTCATCGTCACAATACTGTGGAGGCAAGAACGAGGCTGCCTGTATCCTAGCTCATAAAAACAGACTGCGCACTATTCGTTTGGACACTGGGTGATGATGGATGTTTGAAGATGGCCTAAGTCGTCATAATATTTCTTGTATATGTTCAGTGTTTGTTCATTGTACTTTGGTTGCATATAGTTTCATAAATTCAAATTACCATGAAAATCCATGTAGACATATTATATTTATAGTTGCTGTTCCTGATTATTGCTGTAAATCCTCAGTTTTGACTATACTAATATTAACGCAAAGAAAGGGAATTTCATTATGTGGGATACCAACGGTATTTGTTCAAAAGTATTGTTAACGAATGCATTTGTCTCTCGTACTACCTTCGGATGATGTTACACGGTGTTATTTAAGATGCAGCTTAACTAAAGGATATATCGATTTTGCATATGTGAATTAGCTCTCAGTTTATTCAGTCATTATTCCCATTACAATACATACATTGTCCTGCTTTTGTTGTAAACAAAGGTCCCTTGTGTTTGCAAGTAGCCCTAGAGCCATTGGGTAGTGTTTTGTGTATTCTTAGGTACTGTAATTATGCAGATGTTTTTAAATTATGCAGATTTTCTTTAGCACAACAGCCAGTTGATATTGATAAAATATTCTGTTTGTTAAATTGCAGTAGCGTAAATCGATAATTTGCCTTTTCTAACAGCCATATGTGGGAAATTTCGAGCCCTGTTTCTAATGAACTCGACAGTTTTCTGAATAGATACAGATTTTCATGAGTTGTTTTGTGGTACAACAGGAGCTCAGAGTTACTACTCTGAGTTTCACTTTTGAAACACTAACTACCAAGTGGCAACATATAGCCATCCAGTTCATCCTAGGCCACTTAAAGCTTTGCTCAGCTACATCGAGCATTCATTGAAGCCTGTTGTTCTTTTTACCCGTAAGTACCACAGCAAATTTGAAGGAATCAAAGCAAAAATGCAACATTTTTCAGCCAAAATTCGTGATTTCAAATCAACAATACATAGAAACTGTGCATTTATTTAAATAGATTTTCATTCATGAAGCTTTTCAAGGGTTAAAACAGTGCGTTACTTCACCTTAGTGGTTCAAAGAGCCATTTACCAGCTTTTAATTTAATAGCTAAACATGCATCAACCTGTTTGCACGCAGTTATTTCGTGGATTGGCCTCGTTGATTTACTTACACTCGGGTATTGTATTTCTCTCGTACGTAGGTATTTAAGTCGTTCTTTGTACCCTCTTATTACTGGTAGATGCTTCAATAACTCCCTTTCAATCTGAAAGTGTCTGGAAGCAACTTCTACTTGGCAACGCCTACACTAATTCACCGATTCGAGTGCATTGTTTCATCTATCCTCGTTTGTCAGGGACGCCTTTGCATACCTAGGATAGGGGGCAGGGCATGGCTTCCTCTGAGAACTTCACCTACGTAAATGTATGTTCCTCCACAGGGGTAGATTGTGGTATTCAAACCTCTTCTAATAGTACAATGTTAATTTTGGGGGTCTGGGGGCTTTCCACCAGAAATATTTTTATAAGCCAAACTGCCCACAATGCGAAAATGCCTTTCAGAGGATGGGAGATATGGAAAACGTTCAGTATGAAGGGCAATTCTTGCCTCTCCTGCCTCCCATGGATGATGGCAGAGGGGGCAACTACCCGTTCTGCCCCCCTCAGTGTAGGCGTCCCTGCTCGTTAGTCAGGGTTTCTTACTACTTGCCTAATTTCCTTAATTCAACCAATCTTACAGCCTTTGTATTTATGGGTAGTGATGGTATGGAAAAAATAATCGGAAGGGGTTTGTCGCAAGCGCAGAAATAAGAAGTTAATGCCATTTCCATATCAAATAACGACGATTTTCACCTTCTATTATCGATTTATAGTCTCTTAGAATAAGGCAAATTTCATTCAAAATCACTACGCAAATTTAAATGATAGGAGTGGTATCTCTAGACAAATTCCTTTTGCTACTTCATGTTCTCCCGTCATGATTGGAGTTCGTCCATCTCATGTGACTACATGTTAATCAAAATATCCACACTTGATTTATATGATGAGAAAACCTGGAGATTTTGGGTTTGCAAAACCTGTATTTGTGTTTATTTGATTTAATTCTCCCTTTTACAACTTTTAAGTCTTGAGTTTTTAAATCTTTAAATCTTCAGTTGATTTTCTACAAATAGAAAGATATCTCACAAAACCTGAACGGCCTTTTTCTTGAACCAAAGTTGCCTAAAATGGGTTGTTATTGTCATTGGAAATCTGTAAATGTAAGAAACATTTAAGGCTGGATTTGACGAAGTATTAAGAAACATCGAGGCTGAAGCCATAGAGTTCGTTTCTTATAAAACAAAACCTGCACGTGTATTTATTTTAGAAGAGACCTAGATCAAGGCCTAGTACCAGTGGCGGATCCAGACCAGGGCTACCAGGGCTTGAGCACTGGTCAGACGTTAAATCCTAAATAGCTGGCAGAATTAAAACGGGAATTATCAAAAGTAGTCACCAGTATTTACTCCTCATGGACAATGCTAATAAGCCCTATTGCTGCTTATTTCAGTCTTTCTCAGAATAACCACCTCTAAGATACCAGGTGTCTTTTGCGGACGCAGGAGGTATTATCCAATCAGTTATCACATTGGGAATATGCTTGTCAAATCACTATTCAGCTTTTCTATCACATGTTGCATTACCTGCTGAGTCTGTAATATACAGAGGCTCAACTGTCCTAGATCCAATCAGATCTCTCTATTTTGTAAACAATTTTTGGACGAGCCCTGGTCAGATGTAAATATTCTCTTTGATCCAATGAAACATCGCCCTGACCAGAGCTCAATTTCTCTTAGCCAATAACAAAACTCCGTGACCAGGGCTCGACTATGTCAACATGAGCACTACACGTGATATTGTTGATGTTGAAACAGTGGTCTCATGGCGAGAAAGACGGCAGGTGTTGAGTTCTTTACGTGAGAATGAGCAATTATTTGGATAATATTACGGCCATTTGACTAAATACGTAGGAGCCCTAGGGTAAAGGAGGCACGTGCCCCTCCCAAGTTTCATAAAACTGTTGGTAAGTTCCCCCTTTGCAGCTTATAGATTTGTCTCTTTTGCTTGCGAGAACGCCCTTTGCCTCTGTACTCACCATTTTGAATGCTTCCTAATTCCTGGCATTTGGCTGTTGCACTGAATTTTACTTCCGCTTAACACTATTTCCGTTGTCAACTGTTTACTTTTGTGACGAAGTAAGGTATTGAACTGAGCAGGTGCTGGATGTCAGCGAGTCAAGTTTATCATGCCTCATACTTAATGCCACACCCATGTTAGAAATACCCCAGCCTTGCCAGTTTCAACAGAGTGAGAGAAACGTGTGCGGTTTTAACCTTGTTATAAATTCAACAAAACAAAACGAGGTGAATGACGTACTTGATTGCTTCTTTACTGAAGTCTAGAATATCGAATTTCAAGTCAATAGTAAAAGTCGGACGAACTGGCCCTTGTTTGTTCATAGTTCTGGGATATTGCCACACCCATATAGCCACGCCCACGATCGTTTTGTTGAGCCCTGGTCAGATTTCTCCCTGGATCCGCCCCTGCCTAGTACCAACTTAAACGTTCCTTAATTTAATGAAGTAGATTCCTGTGAATGGTAAGCAGAACGGAGATAGTTTTGTTTTTTACTGTAAAGCATGTAATGTTGTGTTATGTGTCGTTTTTGTTCCTGTCAATTCCGTTTTGTAGTTATCATTCACACTCCATCTCCATAGTTGTTGTCACACTTCATTTCCATAGTTGTTGTCATCATCTCTTTGTTTAGAGGTAATTCTATTGTCAGTGTAATATAGGTGTGGTGTCCATGTGCTGTGTTGTTCCTGTTATTAAAGTCAGTTGTGTTTCAACCGTCGTGGAATGCAGACGTGTTGTATGAGTGGTCGTAAATTGCAGTTGTGTTTCTGTCGCTGTGAAGTGATTTAAAGTGTTTCGTTGTCTTTTGCCCTGCGCGCAGTTGTTCAAGTCGTCGTTTCGGAATATTGAGAAATTGGGAACATTTGATCTATACGGAACCTTGAGGGATTGGAACATTGACAGACTTATCGTGCTTGAAGTGTTAGTTGAATTAACTTTTTATATTAGTATTTACAATTTATAGTGCTGTCTGTATTGATTATCGTTTGAGTTTTAAATTCAATACATCTGTAAAAAGACGAATCGTTTTACACTTGTGTCGTAGGTAGATTTCGCCTTCACAGCTTGGCAATCCTGATTCTGTGTCCATGTGCTGTGCCCGCATTGAACTCGCCAGTCATCTACGAAGCCACAACAACTCCCAAGCCCAGGATGAATAAATGGTCATTGTTGACTTAGACGGACGAACAACACTCTGTGTCCATGTGCTGTGCTGTTCCTGTCAGTAGAGTCGCTAGTTTTCAAGTGGGCCGTGAAGAGAAGTTGTGTAAGTCGCCATGAATTTTAGTTGTGTTGCTGTCGCCATTACTGTTATTGACAATTGCCGTTAAAGATGTCCTGAGTTTGAATACTGTTCCCGTAACAGTTACTGTTAGAGTCGTCTGTCGTTGCTGCTGCCTAACCTTTTTGAACTCTGTTTTACATTATTAGATTGATTTGTTCACTCGATCTTACCTCCGTTTCCCCCAATTCCTTGGGGCCTAGATGGTGCCTCTAAGGCGTGGTTTAAAGGTCGCATTTCTGCCGCGTCGAATTTAATCAAGTAGCCTAAAAAATGCTAAGTGTCAATTTAGTTCGACACAAATTCAACGTTTAAATCCGTTTTCGCATTGAATAATTAAATCCGGCAGTAGTTCACCAGGCTTGTCGTATTAAGCAGCAGAAATGCGACTCGATTTAAAGGTCGCATTTGTGTCATGTCGAATTAAATTGATCCAGCCGGGGTCCGCAATTTACCAAAGAAACTCAAAGGGTTTGATTGACGTGGCCATTGTGAATCGTGCATTCCAGTAGTTAAAGGCAAGAATGTAACGCAATTGTTATGTTCCATGTCGTTATACTCGCTATTTTCACTGATCCTCAAGAGCCTATTTACTGCTATTGACCAAGGTTTATGAACACGTTGAATTTACGTACAGCTTTTTGAACTTTCTGTCTCCTAGAATATCGGGATTTGAAAACTGTGTGCTAAGAAAGGTTTGATACTGAAACCATAAAAAGCTAAGAGAATTTCCAGGCTAAAACTCTTTCTAATTAAATGCAACACATGTATCCCTACAGATAGTTATGGATCACGCTAAAGCATGTCACTGTCAAACGCATGCGCGAAAGTAATTGGCGCCACATTTGATTTGATGCGATAGAATTTTATTCGACGTTTAAATCCATTGTCGCATTTTGCCGTGTTACTGTCGAATTAAATTGAATTTAATTCGACGTGGCAGAAATGTGACCTTTATACCAGGCCTAAGAGGACTTTAGTAAATTGAAGCGATTCACATTCAATCTTTACTTAATACATAACTTACACAACTCATAAAAGTTATTTAAAATATGATCATCCTCCGTATTTACACCTACACACAATTTTCTCGATAATTTAAGGAAATCTACTACCCTATGACCATGCACCAACGATTTGTTTTGGTCTAAGACGATTAGTGATTGCTATTCATCAGAAAGGATATGCCTTCGTGGATTGATCATTTCCTACAACGAAATGCTAAAACTTTTCGTCTATAGCCAGTAGCGGCTTTTCAGGCAGTTGATTATTTGTCGGGTACACTAGTTTTTCATAAGAAAAAGTTTACAAGAAAAGTGAGACTCAGACAAAATAGTGATTTTCCTATTGAAAGAATGTGTATTTTGCCTTTGGCCCACTACCTAGAAGAATTAGCCCCCCTTGCCTCCCCTCATCACCGCTACCTCATCATTAGAGTTATAAATTACATTACAAAAATTCTTCTTTCATGTTCACCTTCAGCCCTCTCTTCTCTATTCCCCTCTTCCATGCACTGAACCTCTCCACCACTTCTTCCTCTGTTTCTGCCATTAAAACAAGATCATCAGCATATAGCAATTCCTTCAGATTTTCTCCTCTCTCTTCCTTTGTAGCCTCTTGCATCACCACTATAAATAGCAGTGGGCTGAGTGTTGACCCCTGGTGGACTCCCATTTCTATACTGAATTCTTCTGACAACCCAGCTGGTGACTTCACCCTTCTTCTTGTGTTTTCATACAATGCCATTACTAGAATTATTAAATTTTCTGGAACTTTCTGTCTTCTCAGGGCCCACACAATCATCTATCTCTCTTGGCACTCTATCAAATGCTTTCTACAGGTCAACAAAAGCATGATACAATTTCCTCTTCTTTTCTTCTCCCACAGCTTCATTCCATGCTACAGTAGCCGTACTCCCCTATATTCTCCACACAACAAGGCATCCCCCTTTCCTTTGAACACAGGGATAGTATAGCTGTTACCCCACTCTGATGGCATCTTTCCTTCTTTTTCTATACTCTGGAAGATCTTTTTTAGCTCTGACCCCCCAACTCTCGCACCCCATTACTATTTTTCTACATACTGACATACCAACATAGAAGCTTGCGGCTTATCCTCAACCCCCGTACGCAAAAATGAGCTCCGGCATCCCTGAAACGTATGTAATTTTTAACATGAAAACCTAAATGAAGTCTCAATAATAACGACTGACATCCTAAACAAGTCAATAGTCATACATCGTTCTCTAATTTCAACTATTAAAGAGATTTCGGGCTGATGTCGGTCACACACTGTCCATTTTCACATTTTTCTTCAGATGTTTTCCAATAAATGCTGGTTTTTTCTTGGTTCTTCATTAAAGAAAACCGTTATGGCGCTGATATTGTCCGTTTTGGCTTTCTTTCCGTACCACTTCCTTAGTGCTTTCTTGATCAAGCTGAAAGTTAAAAAATTGTTAAATATGGGAATTATTTTCAGTGGATAGAGTCTGTTAAACTCGAATAAGGATAGTTAGATATAGAGATAAAAAGTGCTGCAACAGACAGTGGAGTAACGAGTGTATGTTGTGATAATTCCAAAGGGCACCAAAGTTTTTGAGACGCTAAAGGTACCTTAAGACGCTTTTTATAAATTGGAGTTTTGCTCATTAAATGCTAAAAGTAATTTACTGTGCCAATTGTAAAATTTTTCACTCCTAACAGGTCCCCGTACACCACTGGGAATAGAAACAAAAGCAATAAGAATATTAAGGCTCAGAATCACTGAAATTTAAGAATAATTTAAGAATAATCAAGTTTCATTAAGACTAAGAATTTTTGTGTATTGTAATTAAAGCTCTACATGTAGACTAACTTTTTCACTATCTATATAATATAAAATTTTCAACTGACTTTTACTTTGCCTTATGATTCATTTCATTTTAAATTATATAAGTAGGGTAGCGTGTGCAGCTTAAGCTAATTTAGTAAGACATCATTAAAGATTTGCTTATAATCTTCTAATTGTCAGATGCAGTCACTCCTTCGTTATTTAAGACTAATTTAAGAATAATCAAAGGCTCTTGAAGTAGATGATGTGAAGTGAAGCTTCTGTATAAATTTGAAACTAAGTACGACGACAACGAGAGACACCATTTAGTTTTTCGTCTTTTCCATATTACTTGTCATTTCCATATTATTTGTTAATTCCATATACAATTAGTTGACAGTCCCAGTTGACATGATTGGGTCGAAGCGTTTCTTATATGTGGAATTGTCAATATGGGATTGTGGAATACATGGAATTGTGGAATATGTGGAATTGTGGAATATGTGGAATTGTGGAATATGTGGAATTGTGGAATATATGGAATTTTGGGATACATGGAATTATCAAAATTGGATCTAAGCAAAGAAAACTAACTCGTATCTCTCTTTGTCATCGTACTTATTTTCAAATCTAAAGCTCACAACCGAATATAATTGAAAGCATTGAGGTACAGCTAAAAATTAGGTATTCTTGCCAAAAAGACTGTGTATTTTTCCGCAACGTTTGTTTGCGAAAATATACAGTTCCGCACGAGAACCTTGTGCCTACTCCTTTTCGATGGAATGGATATAAGAAATTTTGCACTAAAACTAAAAGAGGTGTATAGGAAGAGAGGTTGTCATTTACAGTATTCTTTGGACTTTGGTCTTTGATATTGTCGTATTTTACGCGTAGAGTGCACATAGCCAGAGAGAGAGA
>WIPJ01003882.1:223693-234208 GCA_018155075.1 Cassiopea andromeda | reverse complement strand
GAGAGAGAGAGAGAGAGAGAGAGAGCGGGGGGGGAGTGATACTATTTTATTTGAACGTACTAGTTTTATAACAGTCTCAATTTTTTCTGGATGTACAATTTGACACCACCGATTTGGGAAGTAAAATAAGCTTTTAACAGAAGATGTGCTTTCTCCTTAGTGGTGACAGAGATATGACCTGCAATGCTCCTTGTCTGTAGCACTTCCAAGTACTCCACAAGCTTTTAGAGGCGAACTGCGTTACCATATATCTTCGAGCTCGGTGTTTATTTGTTTTTGTACGAAAGACCCTTTCGTAGACTGTTGGGATACTTGTGAGACATTTTGCTTTCTGCATTCTCCATTTTTGCAATTTGCCTTCTTTTGCATAAATCTTTATATAAGCGCATCTGTTGTGGTTCCTTTAATTTTCTCTGTCCCGTTGCTATCAACGTCTCTCCAACTAGAAAAGGTATAGTAAAAACCTATCCATATGCCGCGTACTTTAACTAATATTTTACCATAATAATTCCTTACAATCCAATGACATTTTAAGTCTAAGCCGCCATATTTGTTTCCTTGTTCTCCTCGCTCTCCCCAAGCCCCTGGGTCTCCTTCAGAATTCCACTGTTCTTTAAAATTCCCTAAAATTAATACAAAGTCTTAATTTTAACATCTTCAATGTTTTGTCACTTAAGATTGTTCTTCATGTTCTGTAATTCTTGCAATGTTCTTGCATGCATCTGCCTTCGCCAGTCTTGTTGGTCTTCTCACATCAGGCTGAGAATGCTCCTTATTAATTGCAATTATAATTCGCTTGTTCAGCTAGGTTTCTGATAAAAAGTGTTTAATGATTCAACTTCAAACCGAAGAGTTAAACACCAATCATTATAACCAAACAATGATGGATTTCCTCAAAACAGTTACTGACACACCAGCAATAATTTCTGTTCAAGCACCTGGAGTTGAGGGAGTAAGCTAATGCCTTTCATCGCAACCATTCTTATTCCATGTGGGTACAGCTCCAACTGCTGGATAACCCGCGCTATCAACTTTGACATCAGTGGGGAGAGTTTGTTAGGCTCGAATAAGGATAGTTAGATATAGAGATAAAAAGTGCTGTCACAAACCCGAGAATTGCAACAAGAGAGAACTCTCTTTGCTCAAGTCTTGTAGACATTTAAAAGAATCACTACTTGAAAACTAACGAAGAGTCACGTTCTACCCTCAACCTCCATGACACCTGTGCTCACAATTGCTCGACTTTCTACGTCTCTTTAACTTTCCTCCCTCTAACTCTAACTTAAGCTATATATATGTATATATATATATATATATATATATATATATATATATATATATATATATATATATATATATATATATATATACTACAGGCGAATAAACGTAAAATGATGACTAAGTATAACTCATAATCAGAAACTTTACGACACCAAGCTATGAGTGCGTGGGAAAGGAAGGGAAGGGCAAACTGGCATGCATGACTACTATACGGCAAATCTACCTGATTATTTAACTGTGATACATAATACATAAGTAAAGTGAAGATGACTAAACTACCTATTGCGGCCTAACAATACTGGGAAAATCCCGCACCTATAACCAAGACAAAGGAAAGAGGATTACACTACAGTATGATGCACTATCGGTTACGCTGCCAATGACGTGCATCAAGGGGTATGCCTGTGCTATCAATGGCAAAAGAAGAATTTCCTAATCTATGAATGAGCCCCTGGGATATGTGACACATTGTTTCACAGATAAGTTACCATTGGCTGGTATTGATTGATATTGTTTTCTTTAGTACTGGAACTTCCGATGCATCCGATACTTCGGGAGGAGTTTCTTCCTTGTCCTCGGGAACCGTAGTAAAGCCGGAGCTTAACTCATCCTCCGATAAATGCTCTGATATGTGACACATTGTTTCACAGATACGTTACCATTGGCTGCTATTGATTGATGTTGTTCTCTTTACTACTGGAACTTCCGATGCATCCGATGCTTCAGGAGGAGGTTCTTCGTTGTCCTCGGGAACCGTAGTAAAGCCGGAGCTTAACTCATCCTCCGATAAATGCTCCGATCTGTGACACGTTGTTTCACAGATACGTTAGCATTGGCTGCTGTTGATTTATATTGTTTTCTTTAGTACTGTTACTTCCGATGCTTCAGGAGGAGTTTGTTCGTTTTCCTCGGGAACCATAGTAAAGCCGGAGCTTAACTCATCCTCCGATAAATGCTCCGATCTGTGACGCATTGCTTCACAGATAAATTACCATTAGCTGCTGTTGATTGATGTTGTTTTGTTTAGTACTGGAACTTCCGATGCATCCGATGCTTCAGGAGGAGTCACTGACCGCTACAATAGATGATGCTTTCCGTTTCATGCTTATATCCTCAGTTTACTGAAACGATGAGGTTGATGATGAATTATCAAGGAGACCTTCCGATGCTTCAGGAGATGCAGGAACTGTAGTGAAGCCGGAGCTTAACGCATCCTCCGACAAATGCTCGTTCCCTCGTGGTGCCTCGTCAAAGAAAAGCTGTAACGCAATACAGTTTCTTAAATTGAATGGAAATTATATTGAGTATTTCCTCTATATCCTATAGCATTAGGACAGTTGTAAACAACTAGTAGTCTGGGAATTGAGAAGTAGAGGACGGACACATATTTGCGTATTCTCTCGCGTCTCAGCCTTGGAACCATAAACAGGCTACAAACCGTAATGGCACTTATGTTGTCCAATTTGGCTTTCTTTTGTGAACATTTTTCAAGTGCTTTCTTGATCAGGCTGAAAGTTAACACATGTTTAAATATGGGAATTATATTCAGTGAAAAGAGTCTGTTAAGCTCGAATAAGGATAGGTGTAGAGATAACATGTGCTGCAATAGACAGTGGAGTAACCGATATATGTTGTGATGATTCCAAAAGGCACCAAAGTTCTTGAGACGCTAAAGAACCCTTAATACGCTTTTTATAAATTGGAGTTTTGCTCATTAAATGCTAAAAGTAATGTACAGTCCCAAGGGTAAAATTTTTCACTCCTAACAGTTCCCCGTACACGACTGGGAATAGAAACACAGCCAATAAGAATATTAAGGCTCAGAATCACTGAATTGTAAGAATAAGTTAAGAATAATCAAGTTTCATTAAGACTAAGAGTTTTTGTATATTTTAATTAAAGTTCTTCTACTTCTACTTTAAACCTCTTGGTCTCCTTCAGAATTCCATTGTTCTTTAAAATCCCCTAAAATTAATACAAAGTCTTAATTTTAATATCTTAAACGTTTTGTCACTTAAGATTGTTCTTCATGTTCTGTAATTCTTGCAATGTTCTTGCATGCATCTGCCTTCGCCAGTCTTGTTGGTCTTCTCACATGAGGCTGAGAATGCTCCTTATTATTTGCAATTATAATTAGCTTGTTCAACTCTTCTGGTGTGATCGTTGAGCGTATTTGAAGGGGGCAAACAAGTTGTATAGGGCGTTCCCAAATCTTATCTCTAACTATCATCCGTACTCCTAGCAGTACTCCATCCCTTTATCGCAAGTGTTCACAGTCTAGTCCATGATGCCACTCATGCTTGTTGTTGCTATCTGAAACGAGCAACACAACCTGGTCTGGCTGTGGTTCCTCTTCATCGATCATCCGGGAACTTCCGATGCAGCGGGTGCTTCAGGAGGAGTTTCTTCGTTGTCCTCGGGAACCGTAGTAAAGCCGGAGCTTAACTCATCCTCCGATAAATGCTGATTTTCTCTTGGTTCTTCATCAAAGAAAATCGTTATGGCGCTGATGTTGTCCTTTTTGGCTGTCTGTCCGGAACACTTTCTTAGTGCTTCCTGTGGTTCCTCTTCATCGATCATCAGCCCACTTGTCTTCTCAATCAGTTCATCCAACAATGTAAGCTTGTAAGATTGCACAATCGGCTTAATTTGCTAATATTTAGGTACTGTGTATAGATACAATAGACAACAACACAGGTAAAATAGACTATATATATGATCGAGATAGAGTATATATGTCAACAATATATAGATCATCAAATATATAATAATAGGATAGTGTTCTTCATGGTAATAAGTTCAATAATGTGTTTTATGTTATAATTTGGTCCTTCTGTGGTACTTGTTGAGACGGTTCGATTCTCTCATCTTCTTCTTCAACATCGTCGTCCTCTCCATCTTTATGTTCACGAATTCCATCTGTTCCATCAGGATTCTCGACAATAGTGTATGAATTGTTATCATCATCGTTGTCATCGTCGATATCGCTGAGTGGTGGAGTAGTTGTTGTATTGTCGTACCAACCGTCATTGATGTCCAATGGTAGTGTAGCTGGAGGTGGTGTTACTCCTCGTCTTTTTTTGGAAGCTGGTTGAGTCGGTGGTGGTGTAGCAGATGTCTGTCGTTTTGGTTTTTTTGGTGTGGCAGATGGGACAATTGCGTCCGGATCCTGGCTATCTTCGTAGAATTCATCATCTTCAATATTGGCATGTTTTGGTGGTGGTAGTTTTACAGTGCGTGCTGCTGTGGCTGCTCGTCCCTTTGACACACGTGATGTCGATTTGCTCTTTCGTACTGGAGCATTTGGTGGATGTCCTATGCCACCTTCGGATATGTGTTTGTGGTGTACCTGATGTGGTGGTGTAGTCAAAATTGATTCACCAAAATCTTTGATTACTAATTCGGGTACGTCATCGTACTCAAGAGGTAAGGAATGTGTGAATGATGTACAATCATCTTCTTCTGACAAATGAGTTCGTTTTGTGATCTTCTCATCTGTGTTGTCTGATGATTGTGCTTTAAGGGAATTTACTAATTCATGTAGTAGCGAGGCCCATTCTTCTTTCAGGCAATTGGTGGCTCCGTTGTATGCATATGGGGCGGTAATGTATGTTAGAAATGACAGTGTTTCGTTTGGCGTGAAGGACAGATTTTGTGATGGTTGAAATAGATCTCCCTGTGTAGTAGACCATCTATGAATTGTACATTCTATCCCCCACCATTGTACTGGTTTTGTGTTTTGCTTTCCCCACTTGTGTGTACGAACGAGACGTCCGTACATCTCATCTATACACTGATCTTTAGTTTGTGGATGATGGAATGTGCACAGTGAGGTCCAGAATAGATCGCCTCTGGCTACAGGGGCTGGCAGTGGAACTCCATTTCGAAGAGGGTTTTTTAATGCCTTGTTTTTCTCTATTTCACTTAACTGTAGTGGAACAGAGTGATTTACTAGCAGCCCATGCTGATGGAATACTTTTTCCATAGCTATAGCCAATTTCTTGGGAGCCAAGGCCATCTTGAAACACTCGTTGTAACATTCAATTGATTTGTGTAGACTTTTAACATAGGCGTTCATTGTTTTGATTAATGTGGTGAAGCTCTGTTTCCCAAATGCCATAGAATAGGCCGGTGGTGATGATGTATTTAGCTGGTCACTTGAGCAGGTGTCATACTTTGATAACACGACCTGTTTTCTCCACTCGTCTGGTGATCGTGCTGGATCCTGATATTGTCGTATGTTACAGACTAGATGTTGCACTAGTTGTCCAAATACACTGTTAGGCTTTGTCTTCTTGCATATTTCGTCTTTTTCTCCTAATACCACATAGCTCGCTGTTTTTTGTTGCTGTTGATCATTGCTGCTGCTAGATGCTGTTGCTGCTTTAGAGAGTGACATCTTGTTGAGTTCAATGCTGATCGTTTGCTGCGTGTGTCTGATGATGATCGAGAGAGACGACTGACTGTTGGTGAATCGGTTATGTGTTGTTGAATTTATAATCGATAGCGCGTGATTATGCTCACGGTGTGAGTGACGTGAGTAGGAAGCGTATTTTAGTATCATGCAAATTATCTAGCGTCTTTTAGTGTTATGCAAATTACTTGTTTAATCAACACTAGCGTCTTTTAGTGTTATGCAAATGAATGGTATGATCGTACTTTGTACCCCGGAAACGTGATTTGAATACAATGGTATTGGGTGGTTCGATCAGTCTAGTATAAATACGAGTGTACTGCACTAAGTCAGCTAGTCAGTGTTCAGTCAGCGAGTTAGTGACTATTATGTATGAATTCTTCATGGCAGATGCGTCAGTGTTAGAGCAAGGAGCAGTAGAAGCAACAGCAACGTTTGATGAATTGTTTCATAAACAATTATACAGGTGTGCTAAAGATGCGTATTTTCATATTGCTGTGGGTGTATATCCTAGTTTGCTAGACTGTTATGCTGTTGTAGAGAATGAAGTGGCTATGAACACAACTGGTGTGATAGAAAATATGTTCAGAGAACATTCGCGAGACACATGTTCATGCGATTATCGTGTATTTGTGAGTAGAGGTCCACATTGTTGGGTAGATGGTGATTGGTATTCATGCTATTTTGAGTATCTGGAAGAAAATGGTTATAGTTTGTATTACACCAAGATTGAAGAATCTCTTGTGTCTGAAGTTGTTGAATTGAGTTCAGATTGTTATAGATTCAGTCGACATCCTATAACAATTGAGCCACGAGACTGTTCTCCTAATGGTGGTTCTTGCGACTGTAATCTTAAAATTGTTCGTCTTACTATAACGTGTCTTATAAATGATCTATTTGTGCTTCGATATCCCGCCATAACGATATCTCGGAACAAAGTGACTGCCAGTACAACCTATATTGTGACACACTGACAATGACACAAAAAAATGCAGATGGTAGTATTGCCCAAGACGTGCGACAGGCCGCTGTTGATATAGCTATAGAATTACCAAATGGTAAACGTCTACCCGTTAACACAGAGGTAATGATCAATAAATACGATATAAGAAAGTTGGCCATCCAGAACGAGGGAGTTATTATCAAGAACTACAACGGATAGACGACGCTGTCATGGACAATTGGACTATAGAAACATGTATTGCTAAAGACTCAGAAATACGACAAGTATTTGCTGGATGCTTATTAGAGGATGATGTACGACATATAATTGGTGCAAGTCGCGGTGATAGTGCACAACGTCTGCACAATTTACGAATATTTCTATGCAACACAATGCTGTATCGCAATATCGAACACTTTCCATTGGCATTTGTACTCAATACTGGTACACACAAGAATGGTGGAACTCACTGGCAGAGTATGTACATCGATCACGAGCATACAGTGTATTTTTTCGACTCCTACGGTCATAAACCAAGTGACATATTTCACAGATTTGCACACGATCTACTAACTATATCCTACTATAGAGAATACACAAAAGACCTGCCCCTAAAAGAAGCACTATCGGACAATAGGTTTACACAACCCAACCTACACAGATGTCACAAAACCAAAGAGGCTAATGACGAAGAGGACACTATTAGATATTTTCCCTATCAAATACAGAATGACAAGACTAGCGTATGCGGCGAATATGCTGTATTATTTCTTCAAAATATTACTCGAACACGAGATCCGTGGATACACGCGTACGAATTTTGGACCGAACATCAAGACGTATTTTTTCTATTGCCTACATCTAATTTACAACCGAGCGCAAAGTGTCCTTGTTGTTGCACAACAACAAACAATACAAAGACAACACAACAAAATAAAGCACTATCATCTGGACAAGCAAAAACTCAATATCAAAATCAAAGACTGTATAATAACGATGTGATTGTAAGAGATGTGTTTTCAAAGCTTTATAATGTAAAAGTATCTAAAAACTTGTTATCTTAGGTAGTTCAGTATGTAATGTTCATCATCTTCATGTCTTATTATCATCTTCTCTCGTATCCATCATTTGTGGTGGTTCTTCATCAGATGTATTGTCCTTTGTAGTCTTTTCTGGACTATACTCCTTCTGCCGTTTGGAAATGAGATAGCCGCTATCGGGAGGACACAATCTCACAATAGTAGAATAGACAGCATATATGTACATCTGACATACATTGCAGTAGTAGTTGTCTTTGGTTCTAGACCTCATATGCTCATGAAATGGCTCTGTTCTCTGCCACGCATTTGTAGCCACCAAGCGTTGCAACATCAAATACAATCGTTGAGCTGGAGTGCTGTTAGGCATCGTTGCAATATCATATCTTGGAGATGCAGGTTCCAATACAGACATTGAATGCGATCCTCCAATACATAACGATACCAACTTGGTAAATTCCAAAGAACGTTGCGAGGCTCCAGTTATTCGTATAATTCCCCTCATCTCTGCACATGCTCCTGAACACACCATAAAATGATCTGTCAAATAATCACTCACCACTTGATAAATATAATGCTTATCAACATACTGATTCTTCTCCATAGTCCAGCTGGACGATGCAAACAATGGTGCAGATATTGGAGATGCGAATGAAGATGTTGTTACTGGCATAATACCCATATGAGGGGGCAAACCAAACAATGCACACATCTCTTTCATTATTCGTAATCTGATAAGAATCTTGTGAGATGATTCACTTGCATACATCATAAAAGAGGGAAAGAGAAGCAAATAATTATGTTTGTGGCATGAGCAAGTAAGAGGATCCCTATGAATGGTTTTTTTACCATCAAAAGACGTGCTATCAGTAGATAGCTTATTCTCTATAAAACACTGCAAACATTTGGACTTATATCTACCTATAGTCAATTTCTTATGAAGCCTAGGACATGGTTTATAAATAGGGCGTATTTTACACACATAACACAACAAATCCTGATCATATGACGATCTGTTAGGGACAGGAATATAAAATTCCTTCATTTTGTACAACGCAAGCACTGTTGGTCTAGGTGTTGGTGTACTCTTCTGTTGTTGATGTTTTTTGGCTTTACTAGCAGCAGATTGTATACTCTGGTGTCCCTCTTCCTCACTAAACCAATTGATATACTGAACAATTGTGCTACATATTTCTGCTGTCACACGGAAGAATAAATACCGAAGTGTTGCAGATTCTGGTTGTAATGGAATGTTTACTGCTGCTGTGTGTCTCACTGCAGCCTCGTATTGTTTAAATTCTCTTATAAACTGCGCCTGCTCATCTGGATTAACAGGAAGTGATATCAGCATCCTAAATAAACAATATAAAAGCATTAGTACTGTGTGCAAATGACAGTTAGTAGTCAGATAGAGCAGTACTCAGCAAACACACGCACACAGCAGCAATGGACAGTACCGACGCTAGCAACATCACAGATAGCAGTACTACTAAAGCAGTAGAAGACGACCAACCACCTGTCAAACTACCACAAATACCGAAACCGTACACATTACGACAAGCGTTTATAAAAAAATGTCTTAGAGAATGTCATCATGATACACCAAGAGCATCCCTAGAGGAGGATATGTTATTAGAGGGCCTAACAAATAATGACAAAAACACCATTATTAGCCATTACGAATACAGAAATAGTCCAATGCAATCATCGGATGTGCCACCTCCATACAACAAATACTACCTACAATATCACGTCTTTGATCTTGTTGTGTTTAATAAATATGCCAAACAAGCATGGAGCGATGTCGTACAGTATTTTAAATACAACAAAGATCTAGAGAAGAAATACACCAAAAATATAAACTATAAACTACAGATGTATCAACAATGCAGGGACTCACTGTCAACAACCATACAATTACTCATTGCATATCCTCGCAATTCTCACAAATACGGAGAATCATGCGACCATTTTCTAAACAACAGTGGAATAAAAGACCAATTCCCCATATGGAATATAACAGCATGTAAGTCATACTCCTACTTGTCACCAGAAGAATATATAAAGCTATTGAATACTCACGCTGGTGGCTGTTTCGTATCAGAATTATATCCACGCTTTCGTATATCACCTCCACCAGCTGCTGATGATGATACATTTGATGATGACTGTGATGATGATAGTGACGACACTGGCACCGCTGAGGAATCATCTACAGACGATGATGATGGCAGTGATGATGAAGATTCAGGCAGCACTGATGCTGGTGATAGCAGCGATGACTGTACTGATGGCATGCTATCTACTAATGATGTCAATGACGATATATGCGATGCTGATGTTGGCACCATAGATGGATCAAATGGTGGAAATGACAATTCCTGTAAAGCATCCACAGCTGTGCGTACCTCAGCATCCGCAAGACGAGTGTTCAAATCGCCACACCCAGATGTTGGTATATCGTCACCAGCAGCAGCATTACCTGATAAGAAAAGACAGAAAAAACCGTCTAAGCTAGAATCATTAATAGCAGAAATGATAATGTTGAACACTGCAATGATAATGCAACAAAACCTCCACACAAACATCAACTACTACCAGGACATAGATTTTACCCATCCGAAGCACGATCACGTTATTTCAAAGCAACAACATTTATGAAACATTCTATTAAATGTGGTGGTCACAAACAAGACATAGTTGCTAAGGATATTCATACTGGCACCAACACACTCATATTTCATGCAAGATCATACAATATGCATCACAAGAAGGATGTTGTTCGCAGTAGAGATTATTTACTCCCGTACAGTCCCGCAGTACCATCTGCGGGAGGATCT
>WIPJ01003882.1:153311-169843 GCA_018155075.1 Cassiopea andromeda | reverse complement strand
CGCCATCTGCATCAAAAGATAAGCTGCCACGCAAGGCACCTGACATGGCAACACAGGCAGATATCCGGCTAGATGCTACAAATCATTGGCCTGTTCACAGGCCAGATCGTCCTCGCTGCAACCACTGTGGTGAAAAAACCCGAATAGGGTGTGAAAAATGTAGAAAGGGGCTATGTCTGACAGAAAAGAGGAACTGTTTCAAAGATTTTCATAAATAGACATTATGCAAGATTTTAATTTTGTAAAGTCTTAGTTTGTGATATTTAAGTGCTGCATTATATGATTCATTTTATTGAGTTTGCTCCTTGAATGGCTGCAAGGGCCATATGGCCCAACCCCTAGAGTTGCCCCCAAATTAGTTTTTTCCCAAAAATTGCTCTGAAATTCGATTTCTCCTGGTTTGTTTACCTAAAAAATACCCTTGATAATTTTTTATCTTATCTAAATCTATATTCAGCCCTGAAAGGGTTAAACTATACAGGGGGTTGTGCTTCACGATTTTTTAATAAAAATCTTAAATCAGCATTTAGTGCTCGAAACTCGCCGCGTTGTTTAAAAGTCGAGCATTTCTGGATGGACATACACTCTTTTTTTATAAGAATAAATTCTGTAAAAATATTGCGGCACAAAATTGCTGGAATTTAAGAATAATTTATCAATAATGCGAGACTCAAGCTTCATCAAGACAAGAATTTTTTTGCATCTAGTTACAATACTACTTTCATATATACTTTTGTATTATCGATACAAAATATAAAATCTTGCTTAGTTTTATGATATGGTAAAACATCAACAGAGATTAGATTATATTCCTTAGATATTTACGCGAATTTGCGCTTTCAGTATTTAAGAATTGAAAAATAATTCTAGATTCAAAATCAAAAAAATTAAAAATACTGAGGCTCGGAGAAAAGCTAGATATTCTCATAAAAAGGAGTTTACACACTGATAGTTACGAAAAATGTCTACGCAGATCATAACCACAAGTTACAATTATTTCCAAACAGATAAATGAATGGAAACAACTCAATGCGTTCTATTTTGTACAACATGGAAATTGCACAGTTTCCTACTTTTTCTTGGGTACAATACTAGAATATTCTAATGTTGTATCCACCCTTGTACTAGTATCTTAAGCCAGTTGTCTTAAAGAAATACGTTGTTGAGTTCTTCAAACCCCTAGGTTGTTGAACAAGTGAGAGCATAGCATTAACAGCATGTTATATAACAGGGTTCTCACGCCTCCTTAAAATTCTTAGAAATCCTTAAAAGAAAGAAATTATCCTTATAAATCCTTAGACATCCTTAATTAATGTCAAATTTAATAAAATCTCCCTAGATCTCCTTAAGAAATATAGTTTCTTATAACAGTGGTGATATTGTTGTAAAGGAGAACGCTGTTTGAGGTGATGATTTTACGTTGCAAAATTTTTGTCTACTTTTTGTCGTATTTGAGTTAAATTCTCCATTAAAAGTAAAGTAAAGGTAGTCCCGTATACATTCGTACGTAGGGGAGTGCCTGCTAGAGAGGACACTTTATGCTGAGCCATCGGCATGTGAGGTAAGGTGGCCAGTTCCTTTCCTCGCTGCCTTTATCTCCCTAGTGTTCCCCAATGGGTACCCATTTGCTGTTGGGTGAACAGCGAGCGAGCGTTCAGTCAGGGCATCGAGTTGGGCTCGAACCGTAGACCTTCCGCATGGGAGGCATGCGCTCTAACCACTATGCTACCTCACTCATAAATTCTCCGTTAAACATTGCTATAAAATCTACTGTCTACTCCTTATAGTCCTTGTTTTTTGAGGAAAAAAGTGTCGAAGCCCTCTATAAAGATACACACCGTTTACAAGAAGCTTCTTTTTCTGCTCAGTGCTAAAGCTTTCTCAGCTTTTTCAAGACATCAAAATCCTCTTCTGTACTGCATGAAACTTCCATAACTTTTTTCATTGGCTGAGTACTACTTTCTTGTAAACCAATGTCGTATAAAAAGATGTAATTGGAACTTTTAATGCGTACAAGCCTACCGATTTTGCAACGTTTCAAAAATCCAGCATTGAATTTACAAACCACTGCTTGTTGGGAATACGCTTATACTTGACGTTTGTTTGAGAAGTGGGTAAAACATTTAAGTACAAGAAAAACATATTTTTGGCTGCCAGAATTCTGAAGATTTTACAAGAAATGATTGGTATGCAATAGTACACCTTTCTTTGGAAGCTAGCTATATTGGGTTTATTAAAAAAAATACCCAAAGCTTTGCAGATACTCTCACTGCTTTTTGAGCCTGAGATTATTCTTAAATTATTCTTAAATATCAAATAGGTGTGACATCGTCTGAAAAGAAAGAAATTTATGGAAGTCTTTGTTGATGTCTTACTTCATATAAAGCAAAGTAATAGAACAGAATTTATGAAGTCCAGAAAGAAGACACGTAGATAAATATATACAAAACTTGAAATCATATATAGCTATTTACAAAGATGACTATTGATAACCAGTGGTGATTTCTTAAAATTTTAACAAGGGGGCTCTAGGCACAACCACGCCCATACTTCGGGTGTGGCCCAGCTACAATCACGCCCATTTTTTCAAAGATGGGAACATGATAATTTAGTTTAATACTGATATAGTATAATCAACAATTAGGGATGTGTCAATAACCATATAGCAGTGCACAATTGATCATAGCACTTTGGAAGCAAGACCAATACACTCTGAAAAGCCAAGCCAATGCAAGAGTTTTAGGAGGGCTGAGCTCCCCAAAAATGAACAGAAATTTTAACAAGGGGGCTCCGCCCCCTGAGCCCCTCCTAGAAATCACCCCCTGTTGGTAACGTAAACGTAGGTTAAGCGTAAAGCTTCAACGTGTATAGAAGTCGTAAAACGTTAACCGAACTGAACTGGTTTTGATATGTACAATGCTACATAAATGTCAAAACAATAAAATAGTCTCCAGACTACTAGAGCTATTAGTTCCCAGACCTCAGTATTTGACAGAATGATATATAGTGCATCGATGACCTTCCTGAACAAATTATGCTAGCATTTTCCTTGTATTGTTTCAAAAAATTATTTAGTTTATTTCTGCCTGTAGTCAAAGCTTTTTCTAATTCTTTTATACATTTATATTTTTTCTATGTTTTAGTGTTTTTAAGTGGAAGGCTGAAGGGCAACCCTCCCTAATTGAAATAAAATGAAATGAAATAGTGCAAAAGTTAATCTTAAAGCATTAGTATAACCAGAAATGCTCCGAAGCGCTTTCCATTTGGGGGGGGGGGGCTTTTTGACCATTTGACCAACTATTGTTACTAAAAAATAAAAAGGTCATGGAAAATATTGTGACCGTTTCTCTTGCAGCATGGCTGGCTTTTGACCAACTTTCTTGCAATCTTTGAAAATATTGAAGGGCGTGACACCCCCACGCTCTCCATCAACATAACCCTGATATATGATATGATGATATGATATGATATGATATGATATGATATGATATGATATGATATGATATGATATGATATGATATGATATGATGATAATATGATAGTACATTATTTATACACGATTCTACACTTCAGCTTTTTTATTTTACATCATAATACACACAATTCCAAGTAGATAGTATTTACAATAGTCTAAATAAATAGAAATAAAAAGAGTAGGTAACTAGATTTATATCCTAGGACGCTGTTCTTCCAGGGGGTCGTGTTTCTAAGTGGCGAAGCATATTTTTAATCAGCTCTTTAGGAACTCCTTTAATTTCTTTTTGAAGTGACTAATAGTTGGGAGTTCCCTAATATCCGTTGGAATTGTATTCCAAATTATAACTCGAATACACGGTTTTTTTATAAGAAAACCAATATTTTGCCTGAGCCTCAATTTTCTTAACTTTTCACCGAAATTGAACCTGAGATTCTCTTAAGTTTTTCTTAACTTTTAGTGAAGTAAACTGGCTAGAGTGGTTTACACTTTCGTTGGTAATATTGTATACTTGAATTTGAATCCCATCTTTAAACATTTTGAATGCAATAATGACGAAATACCGATTTTTGGCCTATAAAACACTTGATTTTGGAAATTGAGCCTCTTGATTTTGTTATGATTTTCTAAAGATGTTGAAGATGTGAGCCTCATTTTCTTATAAACTTTTTTCTTATAAAAAAAACGTGTACACAAAAATTGCAGGGTTTGATGAAGCTTGAACCTTGCATTATTCTCAAATTATTCTTGCATTTCGATGATTCTGAGCCAAAATATTCTTACAAACTACACACCCCTGGAAATCTATCTCCAGACAATAGTAACATCTCAAAAAATTGCTGAAAAATTATTTTAACAATACGTGACAAAGAAGGGTCAAAGAAATTTCCATTACTCCGAAATCTTTTCTGATAAACAAAGTGATTGTAATGTGACGTCATTATAAATGGTGGTATTCCGTTATATGCGTCAATGCCAACACACAGCTGAAGCAAACGACGTATTTACGAAGGTGTACTTAAACCTCAATTAACAACATAATTACTGCACGTTCATTCCTGTTACAGCCAAGATTAGCGAAAGATGCATGACTGTTAGCGTAACCTAGGCACGCTATGCATATTGTCTATTGGCCTCCCTTATAAGAAACCATTTTATAAGCAACCTAGTACTTTTTTGCAGCCCAAGATTTAAGAAACTTTTAGAACTACAAGGAAAGAGCTACGAAACTTTAGGCAAATAGAACATTGAAATCGTTACATGGTTCAACGTAAAGCTGTACCAAAACAATGTGAATATGATATTGCTTTAGGATTTAGCTCACACTGACGCATTCTGTTTGTTGTAGGACAAAGAGTTCGCTATATTTGCGTTCTGCTTACGCATTCACAGGAATCTACTTCATTAAATTGAGAAACATTTAAGTTGGTACTAGGCCTTGAGCTAGGTTTCTTATAAAATAAATACACGTGCAGGCTTTGTTTTATGAGAAACGATCTCGCTGGCTTCAGCCTGGATGCTTCTTAATACTTCGTCAAATCCAGCCTTAAATTTCTTACATGTAAAGACTTCAAATGACAGTAACAACCGAGATTAGGCAAATGTGATGCCAGAAATGGGGTGTTCAGGTTTTGTGAGTTATCTTTCTAGTTTGATCAAAAATTTTCTTGTGAAAACTCAACCAGCCCATGTTTCTTTTCTTACCTTTTGCCTAATTTTAGCCTCATGTTTCTTTTAAAAAACGTGTAACTAAAATACTGCAGAAAAATTAGAGTACTTTCTTCATCTTTTGGGTGACTTTACCACACCAGAAACTACCACACGCTATTCGGTAATTCCTGGAGAAGTCAGCCCGCCCCTAATTGCAACAATTTCATTCTTTTCCTCTAATGATTTGTCATACACTCCCTCTTTGCGGCTCTATATGTATGATTATTCCCACTTAAACGAATTGTGGCTCAAGTCTTGCATTGCAGTTGCGTAACATTCTTGTGTTGATTATGCTAGCACATGTGTTCGACCATTCGCAATTTCAGAATCTTTCTATGGTATCTAACGACAGTTCAATACCAGTGAATTAGAACTCAAACAAGCCACCTGTTATGTTATGTAAGCATGATTTGAATTCAATGATGACTACAGCAAATTTTGCATGAGCAGCTTACAACCATACTGGTTTTTAGATAATTGTATCAAGCTTGTTCGTTCTATGTCCAGTGACCTGCTGCTGGTTTAGCCACAATATTACTGATGGCAATTATCAGCAGAAAGTGTTAACCTTATTTCGTGTTTCGCCCATTTCACAACCAGCCAATCAGTGAAGTCGAATTTATCTCTCTCTCTCTCTCTCTCTCTCTCTCTCTCTCTCTCTCTCTCTCTCTCCATTTCTTGCACAATTCTGATAGGTAACCAAGAGCAATGGTAGGAAAATGCATTGTTAATTTTTGATTTGTTGATAGAAAAATATGAAATAGTGATAAGGGTTATGAAGTTTTAATATCAAATCAGAAACATATCCCAATTTTTATAAGTGCATTACACATATAAACTATACTTGTTATATATCTGAAATAATGCATGTTTTTTCGCTCTTGCGAGAAACCTAACTTGCAGATAGTGCGTTTGCCCTTTGGCGATTTTTCATATTCCGCATCTGAGCAGATATCCCAGAGCGTAATTTGAATTTCCCGCCAGTGTGAGCTATGTTTTAACTGGCTGCTGACTAGTGATTTTACATTAGAGGTGGGAATATTCAGTATTTACTATGCCAGCGTTTCACGCTTTCATCAGTACAGAGACGTCATTAGAAGAGAGAGTTCAGAAACTGATATCAATGAGAAGAGAGCTGATCAGTCACGAATTTGAATGCAGCATTATTCGCTTTTCAATTTATAATCTTACACCACTCAGGCAGAACTGGAATTGAATTGCAATGGGTATGGACAGCAAAGAGGAGACCATCAATTTAAAGTCAATTGGCGATAGTTCTGATTTAGAAAAAGCTCCCGAAAGCGATGTTCCCCAACGACCAACATGGGGTCATAAAGCTGAGTTTATTTTATCGTGTGTTGGATACACAATCGGTTTAGGGAATGTCTGGAGATTCCCATACCTAGCCTACAAAAGTGGCGGGGGTGAGTTCCTCTTACCAGATTTTACTGTTGCAAGGCCACATTTCTAAAGATATAATGCGATTAAAGCTTTTTAGAGCTAGCAGTCATTTGCAAATGCTATTTTGTTTGTAGAGACTTGTACATTAGCTACACAAGCAGCACGTTACATTGAGCTAAATAAAAACGCCCATTGCGGCGGTAATTTTGATTTTAGTAAACAGAGCTAACTGAAACTATATTTCGCGACTTTTTAATATCCAGTATTCCCCTCTACCCCACTTAGAGTAATAATCCCCAAATCTTGCTATAGAATGGAAACAGAAAGTGGGAGTTTTGAGAGAAAAGTACTTCAGCTACGTTTTGCTCTGGTTTGTGTCGCTACTTGCGTTTGAATGAGGAAGTGGAACTGGTAGACTTCGTACTTGATCTTTTACATGTAGGATTAAGAATAGCTTGCAAAACTGTTTCGTAGCATTTAAGCCAGGAATTACTTTGATTTTCCTCTTTTATGGCCGGGAAAGGAATCTCACTTGCTGTTGAATATGTTATTATTTGATTCAATGATTCTGCCTCACAATTTACTCGATCAAACCCCCTTGAAGTAGGACAATACAGTTTGGAATTCTTTTGTGTGTTTATGATTGATGCGTGGCTGCTTCTATTCACACCCAGATAGTGATTGTTCTATTGATTGTTGACGTAATTCCCAAGTCTTAGTGAACAACAATTGTATTGTTAATTGAACAGGTCCCACGGGGTAGAGACTTACGCTGAGGATCTTACCGGGTGTTCCATGTGCTTGCGGGTTGGAGTTAACATGTACCAAATTTGGTCCCTGACATTGTATTCACCCAATATCAATGACGTATATGCCACAAGGAACATGACACACCGGAAGAAATGAGCTGAGATGCTTTTCAACACCAAATGTCACATCGAAGTGTATTTCAACGACCGGCACTTTATGTTTGCCCGGATTGAGTTGTTATTTTAATCCGGATTTTGTATCAAGTATAAGTCCCTTAGCTCGGATAATCTATTTGTTGTCACACAGGCTCCATAGTAACCTCTGCGTTTCTCCATAGCGGCCCACTAAACTTCGCAAGCACAATGCTGTTTGTTCAGGCTTTAATGTTGATTCATTTCATAACTAACAGGTACATTAGGTGGTGTTTATACTGATGCTACGAACTATGTGCAAAATAGCGGGAGTCAATTGATTCTCTGAAAGGTCATTTGAAATCAGGGTAGGGTTTCTATGTGGCATGGAGGATTCAAGGGACCTGTTATAAGCTAGATACTCAGCTGTAATCTAAACCCACAAAATCAAATGAAATTGGCCCCCCTCAGTTAGGTTAATAAATCTCATATCGCCACCGTAGTTATCCGCATGAGGCCCAGGGGCGTTAAATAATGCTAAGATGTTTATTGTCTCATGACACGTGTTGTTTATAAGAAAATGAGGCTCAATTTCCAACATTTAGTGTTTTTATTGGCCAAAAATCGATGTTTCATCATTATTGCGTTCGAAGTTTTAGATGAAATTCGTATCTCGAGTATACAAGATTAGCAACGAAAGATTAACCCATTTTAGCCAGTTATTTTCAGTAGAAGTTGAGAAAAGTATAAGAAAATCTCAGGCTCAATTTCGGGAAAAGTTAAGAAAATCGAGCCTCAGTTTGAATTGAACACGCCCAGCGGGCTTTTAATCCACGTGCTTCATTCATTCATTGATTGATTGATACTTTGTTTCTCCTTCACAGGGGCATTTATCATACCATACTGTATCATGTCAGTAATGGCCGGTGTGCCGTTGTACATTATGGAGGTTTCATTGGGACAGTACTTTGCAGAGGGTCCAATTGGAACATGGAGGATTATTTGCCCTTTAACAAGAGGTATTACCTTGAGTGAATTTATTTTCTGCAGGTCAACGCAATTGATCTCGAAGGGGTTATGCGGGGATGTGGCTAGATTTTTGGAGGGATGAGTTCTAATTGTTGGGGGGATTTTTAGGGGATTAATTGGAATATGCACGAGTATTTCATGCTCCTGCTACTTTGTTTCAGAAACATGGATAAACTTTTTCTAGATAGGGTTGCTAAAATCAGTGCGTCTTTCTTCGTATATATTCAACGCTCGTTTCTGGTGTAGTTGGGTGCTGTCGGAAAATCGGAAGCTTACAGTTTTAGCTGGTTCAATCATTCTAGGAATGCGGTGAACTAGGATAAGGGCGAAGATAGGATAAGGTATTACATATTGTCAATTTCAATAGGAGTTTAAGGCTTCATTCGCATTATACCGGATTCATCACTTATCGGATTACTTCCTATATCAGATAGGCCTTCCATCCACACTATACCGGATGAATCCGATATGCTCCGTATCGCTTTTGCGGAGTGAAATCACTCCGCTGTCAAAGTGGTATGTATCGGATTACTTTCGATTTCGGATCACTTTTGACCTAGTGTGAATGCATGAATCCAATACATCGTCGCTCCGGAAGCTCTCTCTGAGCTGTAGTCATCTTTGCTTTTGAGCGTCAATCAATTTCCAAGCAGTGGCAGTTGCCATGAAAATGTCCTCTAAACAAAAGGCTTAGTGACGTACTGAAGCAGAGCAGAGTAGTGTTAACAATGTAAACTTTTGATATCGGATTGGATCAAAAATGTGGTACAAAATGAATCCGATATAGTTTGAATGGGGCGTGAGAGCTTCATACTCTGACGAGTGTCAGACGAAAACAGCTTTACACGTATGTTGCCGCTTTGTCGTGCTGTAGTAAAGTTCTATAGTACCAACAGGCTATTTTGTTTAAGAGAATTATATGTTGCAATGTTGGTGACATCTAGGGGCTAAGTAGGAATTATGGCTAGACTTAAGCTTGAGTATTTTGATTTAAAACAATACAACTGTGATTTCGACATCGCAACAGACAGTCCAAGTTGATTTTGCCATGTTTCATGATTCCTTACTTACAGCGCCCCCGTCTTCCTGACCATTCCCCTTTTTGGTATACACGCTGTTTTATAAGAAACCAGTTTATAAGAAACCTACATTAGAAGGCCAAAATATTTAAAGAACTTACACTACTAACGGAGGTAAACCTAAGGAACTTTTCCATTTGAGAATTTGTTTTACCTGCAAATAATCAAGAATTAGGAAACAGGCTCCATTCATTTACAGTCAAAACTCACATGTAAACATTTGTGGGCGCAGGAGGACATGAAATTTAGGAGGGCCGTAAATGTTCTATCCGAAATATCAACTAGAGCTGGAGAGCAGGCAGAAAAGTTGCCCGAATTTTCTCTTGTTCTTTCAGAAAATTTGCCCGAGTGAAACGGATTTCTGCCCAACGTTAGTGAGCTGTAGCCCCCATGCCCCCCGCCTCCTACGCTTATGTGAGCATTTAGTCTTAGAATTCTAACCAGATTTGAAGGTAAAATTCAGAATTTTGATGTTTTTTGTGACTGTGCCATTTTTATGGCGTCATATGTGCAGTGAGAAGGAACTATCAAGGAATTTTTAGTTTTTGAATTTGATGAAAAGATTTCCAGAAATAAGGAATTTTTAGATAAGGAGATTTTCTTATTGTTTTTTATCCTATGTCAGTACTAAACTAATCGTATCTGCATCTTTTAAAATGTGGGCGTAGTTGCAGCCAGGCCACACTCATAATATAGGCGTTGCTGTACGTAGAGTCCCCCTTATTAAAAGTTTTAGAAATCACTGGTTGTACCCCCTATTCTCAATGACCCAGATGCCATTTTCTGTGGCCTATCCTTGGGATATTTGAATCACAAATGATAATTTTCTGTGGCCTATCCTTGAGAGATTTGAATCACAAATGATAATTTTCTGTGGCCTATCCTTGGGTGATTTAGATCACAAATGATAATTTTCTGTGGCCTATCCTTGGGAGATTTGAATCACAAATGATATTTTGTAGGTATTGGCTACGCAATGATGATGGTTTCGTTGCTTGTAAGCATTTACTACAATGTAATCATAGCGTGGATCCTCTTCTACTTATTTGCCTCATTTCGATCCGATGTGCCGTGGAGGCACTGCGATCCAGAATGGGCATCAGCAAATTGTCGCGAGGAGTACCATATTTCTGGCAATGGCTCTGTTTACAATTTCACCACCAACTCTGTTTCCTGCCTATCTGGTTTCAGCGCCATTTATAAAAACGTCACAGTTTCTGCTGCCAAGAATGTCTCGATCGTGGCAAAGTGTGTCTCAGACTTCGATGTAAGCAAAAGAATTTCCCCATCAGATGATTACTTCAAGTATGTATCAAATCTTTTGAGTCATTACTAGTTACTTTTTAGTTTATTTAAGATGCCCCAGTAGATGATATTAAGGGGAGAAGGGGGCAAAGTGCCCCCAGCTACCATCAAGTCGCCAAATTTTCTGCAAAAGTAGTAGAACAAAAGCAAAATACACATTTTTTTATAAGAAACCACTTTATAAGCAACCAAGTGCTAGACACCCTAAAGTTTAACAAGCGTTTAGGACTACAAGGAAAGAGCTAAGAAACTTTAGACAAATAGCACTTTGAAACTGTTGCCCAGTTCAACGTAGAGCTGTACCGAACCAATGTGAATATGACATTGCTTTAGAATTTAACTCGTACTGACGCATTTTGTTTGTTATAGGACAAATAGTTTGCTACATTCACGTTCTGCGTATGCTTTGACAGCAATTAAGTTCGCGAAATTAAGAAACTTTTTAAGAAACTTTTAGAACCAAAATGTGGCCAAATATTAAGAAACTTTTAGTGCTAGGCAGTGAGCTAGGTTTCTTATAAAAAGTTTCTTATAAAAACCCTGTACGCGTATGTTTAGTATGAAAAATACTTTCTTGCCAGAGCTTCAATTTTCTTGTAAGCTTTTCTCTAGTAAAAGCACTTACTCGATGAAAACTCTGCTACTTTGAGCTACTCCGAAAATTTACTACCTCTGCCCCCCGGATTTTTATTGAAAATCCGCCACTGAGATGCCCCCTGATTTCGGTAAGCCAGAGCTGCTCTAAAAGTCAATGTCTTCTTTAACAACTCATCTTAGCTAGCTACCCAATGTAGTATTTAATGGTATAAATTTGGGGCCAATATAATTTGAGGGCATATTTTGCAAACGCATCACTTGCTCTGGGGAGGAAGGGCTCTAGAAACAGAAGTTCCCGGGGGTTTATCAATCGTAAATAGTGTTAGAGATTTTGTCATTTTCTTCTGTGACTTTTGTGTGATTGTGTTGAGATTTATTTTTGTATGTTTTTAGTATTTTTTCTTACTTTTTTGTAATTTTTTCAAAAAGTGTGCAAGATTTTTTCCGAGCGACTTGTGCCCACTTCCCACCCCAGCCCAGAACATTACTTAGAGCAACTTGAGATTCAAGTATACGTCACTTCAAACACAGATAGCATATCAACTTCAAACTGTTTCAACACTCAAACGCCCAACCGTTTTCACCTGCATGTTCTCATTATTGAAGTATGGCCAATATGATTTAAACACGCAAATAAAATCTGCATGTAGACGTTTACACTTCTATAATTATCCCCGGACTTTAACCCAGATCAGCTTGATGCCGTTCTGCGATTGATGACGTAGATGATGCTTGTGTACGTGATTTCTAGTATTCTCCAGGACTGCGTGTCAAGTTGTCATGATGCTGACATAGATTGCGTTCAGACTTCGAATTTTTGTATATTTGAGTAATAGTAGCCATTGCCTAGCGGTAATGCACTCCAGTCGACTAATACGAACATGGTCCTGGGTTCGAGGCCTCCCCGCATGCTATTGGTGACGTCAGGAAGGGCATCCGGTACTAGATGTTCGCGCCACAACTAGAGTCCCCGCAGAGGCACCCTCCAAGCCCCAAGGAATTGGGGGAAACGGAGGTAAAATCGAGTATACTGCTTGTAGATTAACCTGAGTAATTGAGCCTGAGATATTCTTAAATTTGTCTTAACTTTTACTGAAATAAACTGGCTAGAGTGGTATACACTTTCGTTACTAATATTCTATGCTTAAATTTGAATTCCATCTTTAACATTTTGAATGCAATAACGACGAAAAACCAATTTTTGGCCTACAAAAACACTTAATTTTGGACATTGAACCTCGTGATTTTCTTACGATTTTCTTGAATTTTTGACGATTTGAGCCTCATTTTCTTACAAACTTTTTTCTTATAAAAAACCGTGTATTAATACTTGTGAAAGAGCTTTATTTATGCAGGATTTTTTCCATTCTTTGTCCATTTCCAACAAACTTTTTAGTTTCACCATGGCGTATGATAGTGGGATTGGGACTAGTCACGGCTTAAAAGTTCACGCTTAATATTTTGTCATTTTTCCGTGATTTTTTTGTGGTTGTTTCTCATTCCTGTTTGTTTATGCGGGAGATTTTCCTGTGACTCTTGATTTCAAGAAAGATGCACGAAAAGCGCGCTCACCACGCAAACAACGCTATTTGATGTGTTTGTTCTTTTAGTCGTTATGTCCTTCAAAAGTCACCGAGTATCAATGAACTTGGGAAGGTCTCATGGCAACTGGCTTTGTGCCTTCTTCTCGCGTGGATCGTTGTTTACTTCTGTATGTGCAAAGGTATCCAGTCAGCTGGAAAGGTAGGCCCATATTTTTAAAAATTAATTTTTAACTATTTCATCCACATTGCATTTGATTTCTGTCTATGATCTCTTAAGTATTTTTCGTGTTTGCTTTATAATTTCAAAATTACGCCACACCAAATGGGATGCTTTTAGCACTAGATTAATTGATTTAACAACAACATTTATGAAGGCAAAGTTGCGCGAGATCACTTTGGCTAAACGGCATTTTTGTCCATGCAGCTTAACCAAGTTCATGCTACACCTTATACTCCTTAAAATCTCCATAGATTTAATATACGGTTGTAAGGGCGCTCAAAACTCCTTAATTTAGTGCATTTTAGGGAAAAATTCTTTAAAACTCCTTATTTCTGTAGTTACTGTAGGTATTCTTAGGGGAGAGGACTTTTCAGCTCTAGATTTAATGTAGAAATGACTTGCTTTTTTTCAAAGCAACAAACAAAAGCACTCCTTAGAAACCATCCTTTGGTCCTTAAAAACCTCTTAACAAGTCCTTGAATATTATGTTCTCACCAGAGCACGAATCCTGTTTATCCAACCCTCAACTTAACACAATAATTTTTTAGTTTTGTAACAGTTTTACGGCGTTTTTGGATTACGAACAGGCTAGTAAATGGACCAACTAGCTTTGTAGCAGCCATTTTAGTGCACAAAAACTCTATCCTAGCGAACCAAAAGTTCTATTGCGTTAGAAGAGTGATGTGTTGTTCCATAGCTATTTACGTGCTGTGTGATACATGGCTTTATGAACTAGGATTTGCCAGGACATTTGCCCCATTTTATCACAAACTTTTACGCAAAGTTCGCCTTTTCTGATGACATAGTTGTGAAGTCCAGAAAGAAGGCACGTAGATAAATATATGCAAAACTTGATATCATATATAGCTATTTACAAATATGACGATTGATAACGTAAACGTAGGTTAAGCGTAAAGTTTGAACGTGTATAGAAATCGTAAAACGTGAATCGAACTGAACTGGTTTTGATATGTACAATGCTATATAAATGTCAGAACAATAAAATAGTCTCCAGGCTACTAGAGCCATTAGTTTCCAGACCTCAGTATTTGACAATAGTTGCCTTTTTTTGCTTGCAAGAGTGTCCCCTGACGCATGTGCCCCCCTCACTTTTTGAATGCTTCCTGCGTCTTTGCTGTGATAGCCACTCCATTGCAGCTTTTGAGATGTACAATACTTGTCAAAAGTCCCTGGGACACTCTCAAAAATTTATGAAAAACTATAGCCTTCTCAGCATTTCATTCACAACGACTTCTATGCACCCCACTTCCCCCTAAAACAATGGTGGTCTGTTCCTGAGACATTTGGCGTTATTGTGCACGAAAAATTTTTCCGTTACAGCATATACTTCTCTCTCAAAAAGCAACATTGTTTAGGGGGAGGAGGGGGACGAATGTGCCGCCCAGATTAAAAATTTGCAAAGTGTCCCAGGACTTTTTTGCAAGTATTGTAGGTGTTGCTTGCCTTGTTACGAAAACCATGTCCAAAGAGCTTTAATATCAGCGTGTTTACATACAGAAGAGATAACTCAAGTTTCATTCTGATGAAGTCTCTTTGTTTTCGTGTAGGTTGTCTACTTCACTGCCATTTTTCCATACGTTGTCTTGTTTATACTGCTGATCAGAGGACTTACCCTGGAAGGTGCTGGAGAAGGTGTGCTTCATTACCTGAAACCGAACTTCACAAATATGTTAAAGCCAGAGGTATGTTTTTCTTCAGCTTGTATGTAGTAGCAGGGACGCCTACGCTGGGGTGGGGCAGGAGGGGCAAGAATTACCCTTCATGCAAAATTCTCACCACCTCTCCTATCTTCTGAAGGGGCATTTTCGGGTATTGTAGACAGTTTGGTGCAAGAAAAGTTTTCTGGGGCAAGCCCCCAGACCCCCAAATTTGCATTGTATTACTAGGAGACCAATACACTAAGCGTTGTTATCCTGGAAAGGAGTTCGAAGACTAAAATCCACCCCTGTGGAGGAACATACATATACATAGATGTGCCCTCATAGGAAGCCTTGCTCCCCCTGCCCTAGATACGCGCGTGCATCTCTGTTTAGGAGTAGGGTTTTATAGAGTGCGTTAGGCCGTACTTTTTGGTTTAAGATGACTTTCTGTGAATACAGGCTTCATCAGTCTTACTGTTGTTATTCCCTCATCATTAATTGAAAATCATTGCTAGCACCATCATCTATGCAATCGTTTTAAACACCAGTAGCACATATTTTAAGATGCAGCGATCATTTCTCTCCAAGCCTATCCTTTAACACGATTCACCATTTATCATCGTCAATCCGAACTCCTTTACTTTTACCACTAACATCTTTATCATCCTCACCATCAACCCAAGGGTTGCTGGGACATGGGGGCAGTTGCCCTCTGCCCTAGCGAAAGGGGGCAAGGGAAAGCAAGAGTACCCTGTTTGTCAATTATTGTTTTTTTCATACTTTATGTTGTCCCAATCACATGGATAATGTGTATGCTGGAAAAGATTGAGTTTTCTAGCATGAAAAGATTGAACCAAGATTTAACTCAATCAAAATTTCAGATCCCTCCTTAGGTAAAAAGATACAGCAACTATAAAAAATTACAAAAAAATTTCCAGGGGTGGCAAAAAGCTGGTATCCTGTTGCTGGGGGGTGGCATTTGCCACCCCATGCCACCCCTTTGCTATGGGCCTGTTCTAAAGTACACTCCTAGCGTGAAAGCATCATAACCCTTTCGAATTTTTATTTGACGTAAGCTTTTTAAATTTTCGTACAAGATGATCACTATTTCAATAATAATTATCGCTCGTGAACTTTAATTATTTATTGTCAAATTTTTACATCATTAGTTAGAAGCTAAAATTCATGATTTTTGACATTCAGGTTTGGGGTGATGCTGGCAGTCAGCTGTTTTATTCTCTTGGCCCTGGCTTTGGATCCCTCTTATCTTACGGAAGCTACAACCAATTTACCAACAACTGCATCAAGTATGACCATTAGTAATTCAATCTTTAATGTGTTTTTACTTAATGTTGAATCCGTCTTTTGCTTGGCCTAGCATTCTAGTCGACCAATTAACTCTTACCTTCAGGCGCTTACAGTGCATGATTGGTTATTGATTGATGCTGATAGGTATTGACTTATATTGATTAGTATTGATTGACAGAGCTCATTATGCTGTGCGAGTTTGCAAGCCCATATCACTGTCACGAACTAGATTTGCTTACTAGGTAGTTTAAAAAGAAAAAACACTGGGCAGACACAAACATACTATTATCTCAACGATCACAGCACACACAGACACACACAC
>WIPJ01003882.1:137247-151549 GCA_018155075.1 Cassiopea andromeda | reverse complement strand
ACACACACACACACACACACGTCTAGAAAAGCATCTACTCATCTCCCAGCACGCCTGCTATTTCTTGGCCTTTGTGCTGAGAGAACGAAAGTGTCCATTAAAATTATAAGAGCAAAAAATCTATATACAGCACGTCACTGGCACAAGTTTCCGCACTCAAAAGTTCTGCAGGCAGTTTAGTACGGGTTTTGAAAAAGTTTTGGAAAGTTATGGAAATGATAATCCCATTTTCCAGGACCTGAAAAATTTTAGAAAAGGGAGGTTATTCGAAATGGCTATGGAAAAGTTGTATATTTTGTTTGGGAAAATTCTAAAATATACGTCGCATTAAACAACGTACATGTTATATTTTTCATTTATTTTTAATAATATAATACATATTCCAGCCAAAATGGGGTTTCAAAATGCGAACGATAATGTATTTCATGGTTTTGGAAATTTAATAATTTTTCTTTGGAAAAGTTTTGGAACTATTTTTAAAGGAATGTGTGCGAAATCCAAATCTGTATCGGACTATCTATTACAGTCAGTGTTTTCTGCAAGCTTTTTTTGCCGCAGGGGCACCCAATACTTTTTGATAGGGCGTGTTCATTGGACCTAATTAGTATTTGTTTGATGCTTTGTCAATTATTATTAGACATGTACATGTTTATTTTGTGCTCTGTTCATTATGCTCTGTTTCTGTACACTTTTCTATAGTTTCATCGTCATCTTCACAACCATTCTCACACGTCTTTTTTTGCACAGAGATGCCGTGTTCCTTGGATTTATGGACATATTCAGTAGCACTTTAGCTGGCGTCGTCATCTTTAGTTTGCTTGGATACATGGCCTTAAAACTGCAAGTCGACATCAGCACTGTTGTTCAATCAGGTATGTAAATAGTCTGTTGGTACTACAGAACTTAACTACAGCACGAAAAAGCGGCAACATTCTTTTGACATGCCTAAAAGCTTTTTTCGTCCGACACTCATCAGAGTACGAAAACGTCGGATAGTGACCGAAAGGTTAACCAAACTATATAGCCAGATGCGTTTACATGTGATAGGATGCGTCTAATTGGCCCCAAAAGTGCACAGTTAGGACTAATTATCCATTGCTGACTTAAAAGAGTTATAATGAAAAAACGAACTCTTCACGTATGTGTGATATTGTACACTGGCTTACTAGCTATCACATTCCACTAACAGAGTTCAATTTCTTTCATATTTATGAAAATCCAAGCATTTTAGTGCTATTATAGTGTGATTTTCTAATTGGCTATTGACATAATTATGCTAATTATGTAGTTATAATGTCTTGTTAACATAGTTTACATATTTTGCGTTGTTTTGATCTCCGATTTTTGGCCCTTGTATGCATGCTGAAATTCGTGGTAAACACTGTTTACTCAACAATTTTTGATAATGCAGCTCAATAGAACAGAGCATATGTTTTAATTTGTGTAGTAAGCATTGCCATCTATTTTTAATGTAAAACTCAGAGCCCCATTAATGTAGGAATGGTGTTTTTTCTCCATTGTTTTTGTAAGCAGGACCTATTCTTTTTTAATTTAGTGTATTTTCATTTCATTTTCATATAGTTTGCGGAGGGTGGCCCTTCAGCATATTGCTGGTTTCCAAGGAGCCCTCCATTTACTTTAAAATCAGTTTGGTACTTAAAAACTAAGTTAAAACATATAACGAATAAAAAAAACACCGAAATACAAAAGTTATTAGCAATTTAATAACGAGAAAAAGAATAATATATATATATATGTGTGTATATATATATATATATATATATATATATATATATATATATATATATATATATATATACACACATATATATATATATATACACACACATATATATATATATATATATATGTGTATTTCGAAGAGAAACGAAAAGAAAAGAGCCTTATTTCAGCGTTGCTTTGAAAACCTTTAAAAATTGGAATGGAGTCATTCGTTCTATTTTGAGTATTCTTTGTGCCATAGTTGTTAGGTTTCATGTAGTCTTACATTCCTAGATCTACTGCTGCTTGACTTAAATTATTTTGCGTATTATCTGCATGACTACAATTATTTTTCTAGGTCCTGGGCTGGCATTCGTCATTTACCCTGAAGGAGTGGCAAAGATGCCAGTGTCTCCACTGTGGTCTATCTTATTTTTCTTCATGCTGTTTACAATCGGATTGGACAGTCAGGTAAGAAGTGCCTTCTATGTAGTTAGAGAAATACCTCCGAAAGAATCGAGATTTACTCGTTTGGCTTGTGGCAATGTGTTTACCCAGTCGCAAAGAAAATCTACGTTTTAGGCCTACTGTAAAGTAAACAGACGTAGAATTGTTTGGCTTACATTTTGTTAAGTTTCTTGCTTTGCGAGTTCAATACCGTAATGACTCGATTAATCTCCCTCCTTTGAATAAGCCCCCATCCCTTTTAGAAGCCCCCCTCCCTCGAAGAACCCCCTTCCCTGAAGCTGCTTTCTGAAAATAGGCCCTCAGCTATTGGTCTGCCCATTTTTACTAACATTTGATACGAACAACCATCTTAGCAACTTTTCTTCCTTCATTTCATCTCTACTTACCTTTGAATCAAAAGTCAATAGAGTTTTTGTCTTTTCAAGCAGCTTCGTAAACCGAATGTTCGTAATTCTCTCACTTTTCGTCACCGTGTGGTAGACTTCAGGACGTATTTTTTACTTAGCCCTCACTTCGATGATGCCCATCACGAATAAGCCCTCACCCTTCAAAGCTTTTCTGACAACTAAACCCCCGGGGGCTTAATCTAATCATTCTGGCATACCAGTTAGGTCTCTTGATAGTGACCAACGAATGACGGCGATCGTCAGTGTTGAGAGTTGCAACAATTGTGAGTTTTCCTTTTTAGTTTGGTATGATGGAATGTGTTGTTACCAATTTTCTTGACGAATACCCAAAGCAGCTGAGGAAAAACGAGAAACTGTTTATTCTGGTTGTCTGTTTGCTGGCGTATCTGGTTGCAATACCAATGGTCTGCGAGGTACGCTTGTTTTGATTGTATCTGTCATGCAACTGTTTTGAGTGCAAATATTTCAGAATTATTGCAATTAGCTGTTAATATTGTACAAGTATATGTTATATAGTTTGTTTTGATTTCCTTATTTGTTAGTATTTATTTGCATTATTATGTTTAGGAGTATCTGTCGTGGAACTGTTTGTTTTTTGGAAGGAACTGAACTTCTCATCACACCATACGCGCAGATACCCAGAGCTTTCATTGGAAAGCTGGAACCGACAATTTACCGCCGGCTATTTCTGCCTGGTTTGCAGTCTGAAATTGGCGTAAAAAGTACACATAATGGGTGGCGCTCCATGGGTCATGAAAGTCAAAGTCCTTTCCCGCGCCCAATGGCGCATAGGGCGGCGCCTATCTCCGTTTCTACAGCCCTGGGCCACGCGTCTGCGAATGCAGTGAAGGCTACAGGGGGGGGGCTGGTCCACTGGTAGCTGCGCGTGTTTAACGTAATTACGCGAATTACACGAAGTTGAAGCGACACATCAAATAGCACGAAGAAAATTAATACGGACCAACTCAACGTGAATTGGTTAAAAAACAATGTTTGATGAACAATAATTAACGCGGATGGAATTGTGTCATAGGTTTTTTCATAAGAAAACCTTTATTTTACCTGAGCCTCAGTTTGCTTAACTTTTCCCGAAATGGAGCCTGAGATTTTCTGAAATTTTTCTAAACTTTTACTGGCCAAGATGGTTTACACTTTCGTTAATAATATTGTATGCTTGAATTTGAATTCCATCTTTAGCATTTCGAATGCAATAACGACGAAATACCGATTTTTGGCCTACAAAAACACTTAATTTTGGAAATTGAGCCTCGTAATTTTCTTAAGATTTTCTTAAGATTTTGACCGTTTGAGCTTCATTTTCTTATAAACTTATTTCTTATAAAGAAAAAGCGTGTAGTATGGTGTAAAAAGATGAAATCATAAGTCAGTTAAAGCAATTTTATTTTTTAGCATGCCTAGAAAAATTTTCCCTCTTTAAATGTTAAAAAGACTTTTTTAGGTACGAAATCTTTTTGATACTTAGTCAGGGAAGAACGTAGCATTTTAGAATAAAACAAAGGGAAATGTTTATATATAAATGTTTATATATATTCATCCTATTAGTCAGGGAAAACTGTAAAAATTATGCAACAAATCAGGGAAATTTTGCCATGAAAGCAGTATGAGCTCTGCTTGTTGTTACTACGTATTTGTAAATGCACTTTACACTTCATTCATTCATTCATTCATTCATTCATTCATTCTCTCATTCTCTCACTAACTCACACGACGTACATACACGCACTGAAGGCCGGTTTCCATTGCAGCGCTTTTGGTCGTGCTGGCACAGCGCTCAACTCTCAGGTGTGCGCAGCAAGAAAATAACGAGGCGCAAGATGATAACGCGCTGTTATATCTGAGAGCTATGGCAGTTGAACCTCTGTCAACGAGTGAAAATCAGTGAACCTTCAGCGCTCGTGCGAGTGAAAATGCTCTAATGGAAACCAGCCTTACCACACACAAGGAATTACACGTCCTTGCATTTTACTAACTCTTTGTAAATGCACTTTTCGCTTATTTCTTAGTCTGTATGTACATTATCTCTTTATTTCAGGGCGGAATTTACATATTTAATTTATTCAATACGCAATCGGCTGGCTTTTCGCTGGTTTTCGTTGCACTTGTCGAAGTTCTTACAGTTGGTTGGCTGTTTGGCACTGACCGTCTTAACGCTATGGTGGCCCAGATGGTTGGTTATAAACCGTCGCTTTGGTGGAGCATCTGCTGGAAATATTTCACTCCCGCCGTATTGATAATGATCATAGTATTTGCTGCGATGGGATGGGAAGGAGTGAGTTACGACGGTGTTGCGTACCCGGCTTGGGCCGAGTTTTGCGGATGGCTTCTTGTCTTGGTAACGGTTATATGGATACCAATATGCGCCGTTAAGTGTATATGGGAGCAAGAAGGCTCCTTATTCGAGGTAAGTTTGCATAAAAGTTCACTTAAATTTCTACTGGTATCAATGACAACTGTACATTAGCCGGTTTTGAGATGTTGACTAGCCCATTTCATGTGTGTTTTTCCAGTGGGGGTGCCCTGCCCTTCCCCCAAAGTGTCGCAAATCGTGAACTACGCGATGAAGTTGAAGTTCCATACCGTGAAGTTCGCAGTTTTAAATTGTTTTGTAACGTTTCTGGGTTCTTTCATATGGATACCTAAAGACATTTGTAGGCCAAGACCCGAGGGCCTAGCCCCTGATGAAATACAACAACCTGATCTGACTAGTATCTATTCCTTTAATCGACGAACTCCCTGATTACAATACGCTACTTCTTTTATTATCCAATGACAGCACAGCACGCTCAACTATCACTGCGACGACACACCCAACTGACACTGAGAGTTACACTCACAATTCCACACACGTTCTCACACTATTCTCGTTACAGTTTAAACGCTATGCTACCCCGTTCGGGTATTGAATTAACCCGTACTTCAATTCATGGCACCTGTCTTTATTCCTCCATCGTGTTAGCATAGCCTTCACTGTTCACTCGGCAGCGAATGGGTACCTGGTGGCAACACTGGGGAGATAAAGCCGGCGAGGAAAGGAATTGGCCATCCTTCCTCACATGCCGCTTGCTCAGGATAAGTGTCTTCTCTAACAGGCACTCCCCTGCGTACGGATCTGCGACTTAATTTCTACCTCCATATTTCACAAGCAGTGGCGGACGCACCCACATTGATTATTTTATAGAAATTATTCCTGGGAAGTGAGTGCCCCCTTCGCCCCCCACCAAGTTCCTTTCAGTGATTGTAGGATTATTTTAGTCGTACAACCATCATAATAAACGCCCAACGACATTAAACTGCCCTTCCTGACTTGCCAATTTAGTTTTTGAATATTTTCGTTTGTGATATATTTGGTAGAATAATGTTCTTCAAGTAAACGTTTTTTTTGTAAGAAAACCAATATTTTGCCTTAGCTTAGATTTTCTTAACTTTTCTGGAAATTGAGCCTGAGATTTTCTTACATTTTTCTCAACTTTCACTGAATTAAACGGCTAAAATGGTTTACACTTTCATTATTTATCTTGCATACTCAAATTCGAGTTCCATCTTTGACATTTTGAATGCAATAATGACGAAATATCGATTTTTGGCCAATAAAAACACTAAATTTTGGAAATTGAGCCTCTTGATTGCCTTTGGATTTTCTTAGGACTTTGACGATTTCAGCCTCATTTTCTTATGAACTTTTTCCTTATTAAAAATGCGTAATGCATCATTTTAGAATTGGTGATGTAACAGTTTTTCATTTTTTGTCCTTTGTAGCGTTTCGTCGTGGCAGTAACTCCAAAGGAAGATGTTCTCGCTGAAAAAGCTAAACTAAATGGAGTAAATGTCGTTACAAGAACTAGTAAATTCTCAGCAAACGGATTAGTTTGATCATCACAATTTGTTTGGGGAAATGCGTATTAGTTTAAAATTGCAATATAGCGTAGTTTCTTTTGGATGTTATTTACCAGAACTTTAATTTATGGAGTGATTTGAAATCAAGAGACGATGCAAAGGATAGATGACATACAATGAACAGCACCGTTGCGGTTGAGAAGTGTATATAAATTCTCGATCATCCAGTCACTAGTTCCATAACATCAAATTGTCATGATTGTGGAGGTTGAGGCTTCACGAAGAAGGATGTCCGTTCTTATGGAAGTATGATCTACACCTACTGGTGGATGGACGGTCATTTCACCTTCGGGTGGATGGAAAACAGCATATTTGAAATCACGAATAAACAATTAGCTTCATTTTTGGAATGTTTTTATCGTTAAAGCAAAGCTGCTAATTTATTGCTACAATTAGAAAGCTTAGATTTTAAACATTTTTTGTAACATAGCAGCAGCATTACCTGTAAATTTTTCCACATTAGAGGCGAATAGTTTGTGTCGTTTCCTTCGTTTTGCACATTAAGAGAAATAGGTTTATGACTGATTTAGAGCGTTTGTTGATATATGCATTCGTTTTTTGTAGATATTTATAGATTAGATTATTCTGTTAACAAATTGTTTGTAATATCTATTTGATTGAAACAGTGATTCAGTTGATAAACAACGTACTTGGCTTACAGTTTATGTTGATGATTCTAGCCTCCAAGAGCATTTTGTACCTCTGGGATATAAGTTTCACTTTCGCCATTGTGAAGGAGATTCTTGATGCTAGCCTGCTCTCTTGCATGTCCTTATTGATAATCATATATCAAAGTTGTTCCGTATGGGGCAGTGGGGGTAGCAGAAAAATTAGGAAACCTTAAGAATTAAGTAGTACCCCCTTCTTATACAGGACTCATACTGAACTTGGACAACCTAGAAAATAGGCAATTTTTATGAAAAGTTAAGGAAAACCTGGAACAGTCGAGGAATTTTGTAAAATCTTTATCCAAGTCAAGGAAAAATTGTTTAGTCCACAACTCATTTTGACTAACTCTTTGGAAGGTTGTGTACATCGTGGCTTGTTCCATTTGTTGTCAGTACATGTGAACTGTACCACTTCGCATAGTGCGATAGCAAGTGTATGTACATTACCTATAGTTTAGGCTCCATTTTCTTTACCTATTTTTGTGAATATGTAAAATGGAGATCCGGAAAGGTAGGTGGGAATTTTGATTCGCGTATTGGATGTGAACGCTACTATATTCACTCACAAACAATACAAGGGACATATGCTTGAAAATCTGAGAAATGCCACTTCAGTGCCGCAAAGCTATTTTAGGTATGCCTCTGGTAGGGGCACTAAGGGCCATTTTCAGCAGTTTACAGCGTTTGTGCGGGTTTTGGAAAGCTATTGACATTGATAATGCTAGTTTCCAGGGATTGGAGAGTTTTGGAGTAAGGAAGTTTTTTTTCAAATGGTTATGGAAAAGTTTTTTATCTTTGTCTTGGAAGATTGTAACATATCCATAAATGGATATAACTTAGTGTTGTATTAAAGAGTAAAGGTAGTCCCGTATACTTTCGTACGTAGGGGGGTGCCTGTTAGAGAGGATACTTATGCTGAGCCATCGGCATGTGAGGTAGGGTGGCCAGATCCTTTCCTCACCGCCTTTATCTCCCCAGTGTTCCCACTGGGTACCCATTTGCTGCTGGGTGAACAGTGAGCGAGCGTTCAGTCAGGGCATCGAGTCGGGCTGGAACTGTAGACCTTCCGCATGGGAGGCATGCGCTCTAACCACTATGCTACCTCGCTCATAGTTTCGTATTGCACCCTTATTTTATAAGGAAACTACTTCAAGGATTAGTTCTAAAAGTTCCTTATTTTTGGGCCTCTTTTTATCAAATTCTAGTACTAAAAGTTCCTTAATAGTTCCTTAATTTCACTGCACATATAGTGCCATAAAACCGGTACAAACATAAGGAAAAATCAATATTCTGAATTTTACTTTTTATTTTGGCTAGAGGTCAAGATGAAAAGTACAAACAAGGTAGGAAAGAAGTTTCATAAATGTATATATTTGTAAGTTGCCAATGGAATCGGCTTCCTAGTTCCTGATTATTTGCAGCTAAAAATATTTTTGAAATTGAAAAGTTCCTGAGGTCTTTTTCCGTTAGAAGGATAAGTTCTTTAAATATTTTGGCCTTCTGCATGTAGTTTCCACCATACCTTGGAATGTGATTTAAGAAAGTTTCATCGAGAGACCAGGAGCAGTCTTTTGTAATGTTTATTTTAAAATTTGATATTTTCAAGTGATTATTGCAATAGTTTGCAACAGCAAATGACGAGTTTTCTGAGCTTGCCGTTGTGAGCCTTTGCAAATTGAGCACTGTTAGACTATAGCCAGTCTGCATTGTAAATATTGCACACTGTTGCAAGCAGAAATTTGTTTGCAAACCTATCAATCTGTCGCAAAACTTGATTTGTTTGTTCGTTTTACTTATGTAATATATAAAACGCAATCCACAAAAAGTTCATAAATATAACATTGAAAATAATGTTGTTCTATGGGGTTGTCAAACAGGGGCGTTGTGGAGGGGGGCAGAGGGAGCCATGCCCACCTAACTTTTTTGGAAATCGTCGGATTTCGGAAATTTTCATGTCTCGTCGGAAAATGTTTGGACTTTAGCTGTTAGTAAAGATAAAGGTTTCGAATTTTTCCAGAAAATCTTTGAATTTGCCCCCTCCACTCTTCAGGCGCCACGACACCTCTAGCTTGAAAATGCGAGAAAAAATGTGTTTCATGGTTTTGGAACTTTAATAATTTGCTTTGGGAAAGTTTTGGAAATGTTTTCGAAGGAGTTTATATGAACCATGAATTAAATGATTGTGTTTCTACATTCTCTGTTGAAAGAAAGATGGCGAGAATGACATGTTACTTTTGAAACGTACACGTTCTGTTTCTAAGAGAGTTCTTTTTGACCTAGCACTGAAGCTTGCTTAGCACTTTCACGATTTCAGTATCAAAGCTTTCTTAAGACTTTCTTAGCAATTCTTGAGTTCCAATGTTTTACGCATGCACATTAATGGAGAGTGAAAAGGCTCCATGCACACTTGAAATGATGATAAATCTTATTTTATAACAGAAGTTAAACTGTTACAGGGAAGCCAACATCACATACACGACATTTTGTACACAGATAAATGAACTCTTATATACATCGACACTAAAAGCTTTCTTAAGTCTCAAATATCTAGTACTTAGCTTTCTTAACTTTCAGAACAGCTGAGAACGACTTTCTTATAAACCATTTTATTATTATAAAACATGCAGTTATAGCAAATTAAAACCATTTGGTTGAAAAATTGATTGAAATAAATTGCGAACCACTTATCCAGAGTAAGTAATCAATTTGCAGTACTATAAAATAATTTAATAACTTCTCAAACATCAAAGCAGCATGGGGTTGTCAAAGAGTCATTTCTTTGCTTATTGTCAAGTGTAATATGTACATTGTTTAGATTAACCAGTGATTTTTGACGAAAAAACTTACTTTTGTCGATACGGTGCGAAATTTCGTACACGAAGCACAATCAGAGGGTTTTCTACGGAGGAGAAAGCCTCTAATGGAGAGGAGCCATAATGGGGCAGGTAACAATAGAACAACGGCTGTATGGCAACGATCAGTCGATCAAAGCAGAGAGATAAACAGATTAGGTGCAATAATTAGTGTTTTTTTCAGAGAGAATGTCAGATAATCATTTGATGTTTTAGTAAATCTTTAAAATTTGGATGACTTACATTCTATTGTCTGTTGATGCAGCTGTACAGCCGGTAGAAGCCACACAAGGAAAGATAGTCAACTAGAGGGAGGTTCTTTGGAGAGATGAAATTGGTAAACAGTTTGTAATAGAAACGATGTTTGTTGAGATTTGTGACTTTGTGCGGAAGAGTCGGTAGACGTCGCGACGCGTCAGAAACACAGTTTGACATCGGTCATAAGGGATTATTTTATCTGGCGCTAGCCCTCGAATTTAGGAACTACTAGTTTTCTTTGAAATTCAACTATGTCTAGATCAAGAGCGGATTTGCGTCCTTCAATAACAAAGTTAACAGTGAAAGGGACGCTTCCAAGCATCAGCCTGGAGAAAGAGAGGGCTTTTGCTGACTCTATCAAAGGCCAGGGTCTCGAACTTGCTACTTCACAGTCATCAGGCAGTGCGAATCGCCGTAAACAGCAGGATAGAAAAGAAAATTTGGATTATTTGCTGAAAGAAATAGAGGTATAATACGTTTGGTTATATTTCCTACAATTCATATGATTTATTCATTGTCAAGTAGAAAGAAATGCTATTTTGCAAAAGTTATACAGATGTAATTTAAACGACTTCCTCCGGTAATGAACGTGGTTTTGGACATTGCTTTTGTGATGAATTGTGAATAGGTCTTGTCTGTGACGTTACCACTTTTTGGTTGATTATTGTGCTGTGTTCATAGGCGTAGGAGGACTTAAAATTTAGGGGGGCTGTGGGGGGCTTTATTGTTTCTGCCCGAATGAGTATGGCGATCTGCAGACCAGTCAGAAAAGTTGCCGGAATTTTTTAATTTTCTGTCAAGAATAGTGCCCGAATGTAGCAGTATTCTGCCCAAATAATGGGTACCGCAGCCCCGCTGCCACCCTTCCCCTACGCTTTTTTTTGTTCTATTTTACCTCCGTTTCCCCCAATTCCTTGGGGCTTGGGGGTGCCTCTGAGAGGACTTTAGTTCTAGCACGAGCATTTATGACCGGATGCCCTTCCTGGCGTCACCAATTGACTGCGGTGGGCCTCTAACCCTGGACCAGGTTGGTCTGAGTCGAGTGTATTACAGCTAGGCCACGACTGCTCCTTCGTATACGCTTATGCTTGTGTTATCCAAAACTAGTAGGGAAGTCCTAATATCTTAAACCTGTCATATTTCAGCCTGTCTCTGAGCTAGAACTAAAGGATTCTCATTTTTGAGGGCCTCCAGGGGTTATGGGGAACAAGGGAATTTGCCATTTTTAATACTGGGAACGTGGGAACATCAGCAATTTTTGATTGGGAGCTAGGGATCACAGTGTTAATTTTGAGAGGCTTAAGAACAGCTTGAAAATTCCTCTTAGGGAGCATTAAGCATCATTTCTAGGAATAAGGAAGAATTTAGAAATTTTTCTTGGGAGCATGGGAACACCAACCCCCTGGGGGCCACCATTAATTTTCACATCAAGGACAAAAGAAGGAGCTTTAGCAGCCTGTAGTATGGCTTGTGTTTCAGCGGTGGCAGAATTCTCACTGAGGAGGTTGCCGAAGGGCAACAAAAATTTTGAGGTTCAATTTTTTAAGTATTCATGTGTGTTAAAAATTATGGTTTAAGGTATGAAACTACTGAAATACAAAGTGGCAGAATTGTTCTGGAGAAATCATGTGGAAGAAAATCTGAGAACATATTTCATGCTTTATATTGTCATAATCAAATGGATAATGCGTGTACAGGAAAACATTGGGTTCTCTAGTATGTCATAGTGACTAAGGCTGAGCTCAACCAAAATTTCAGGAGATCTATCCTTAGCTGCAAGCAAGCTAGCCTGTAGACAGGCCTGTGCTTCAGGGGTGGCAAAATTCACCTGGAGTAATTACATGGTACAAAATGCAAGAGCTTATTTCATACTTTATGTTATCACAATCAAATTGATACTGTATGTGCAAGAAAGGATTGAACTTTGTAATAAGTCAGAAAGACCAAGGTTGAACTCAAAAGAAATCTCCGGAGATCTCTCCCTAGCTAGAAAGATAAAGCAGCAGCAAAAAATTACAAAAATATTCCCAGGGGTGGCAAGAAGCTGGCATCCTGTTGCATAGGGGTGGGGTTTGTCACCCCATGCCACTCCATATCTATGGACCTGCTCCAAAGATAAAACAACTGTAATAAATGCTAAAAATTCTCCAGGGGTGGAAAAAAGCTGGCATCCTATTGCCCATGGGTGGAATTTGCCGCCCTTTGAAGCCCCCCGGCTCTGGGCCTGTAGTGTAGACATTCAAAAGAAATTCATATTTCTTTCTTTGCTTTAGGGGATGAATAATTTCTTTGCTAGTCACTCTACTTTATTGCTTAGTCACAGCTAGAATTGTAGCTCCTTTACTTTTATGGGTTTCTTTTCCAAACATTTGATTGCTTTTGCTGGTTTATCTGATATCACTATACAATAGGGGACTGCATTGGCTTTCCAGTGAACACGAAATAGTACGAATAATAATTATTTTAAAGTATATGAATGAAAGTAATAATTGATATTTATATAGTACATTTCTTCTATCTTAATGCCACTTTCTCACTATATGTTCATCGTATAGGTTTTATTGCTAATAGACTCTAAAATTCATTTAGGCTAATTTGTAGGTTACAGAAACTTAATTATTTTGAAATACAGAGCTTTTACATATGCTTTTGATGGAGAAATTCTGATAAATTAGATACAATTGATAGTCATTGCCAGCTTGACATTTGCCTTTCCAAGCAAAAAGCTTCAGATTTGTTCCCATTGTTATCACCTTTAGATAATGGAGACTTTCTTTCTGGTCAGATGTCAATCTCTTTAGAAGTAGCCATATTTGACTGAGCCATATTTGACTGTCCTGCTCCCAATTAATTGGAAGATTTTTTTAAATAGAAAAATTATTGACAATACAGAATGAGACAGCTAGAATTTTCACCAATCAGGGTAATAGGATGATAGAAACAGGTGAACAATTGCCTTTAAAGAAGCAAAAGAGTTCCAACATCAGGGATGCGCTGATGGGGGGCATGGGAGTGTCATGCCTCCCAGTATTGTCAAATTTGCAAGAAAGTTGGTCAAGAGTCAGCCATACTGCAAGAGAGTTGGCCACAGTATTTTCTGTGACCTTTTCTCAAGTAACAATATTTGGTCAATTGGTCACAACCCCCCCCCTCAACAGAATGTGTCTCCGCACATCACTGGCCAACATCATTAAAAAACAATCTGGGTTTTTACAATAGTTAAAAGGAGAAATTTATTCATTATTTCCTGTCTCCATTTCTACTTAGATATTGAAATAATTTCGATTTATTAGCATTCTGTTTTTCAAACTTTTATTGACTTTCATTTTTTTGTGGCTCGCTATTTTAGATAGGTGAAGAACATTGCAGGCACGTTACCTGCTGGAGAGGCAATGCCCCCAAATGAGAACTGTTGCATGGTTTGCCCCCTCCAGAATTTTTGAGCTGGAAGTGTATACAATCAAATAAGGTTTTGGACTTCCCCTAAAATGATGGTGCCGACATTTTTGCCCCTGCGTAGCATTTCCTCCTGCTACGTACTTGGAACAGTGCTTTAGCGCCTTGTTATTTTCAGGTGACGTGAGCTCCATTTTGCAATCAGGTAATCATATCTAATTTTCGAAGCTACAGATAAATAGGACGAACGTTATTCAAGCGCAAGCTGCCTTTCGTTGTGCCAAAGTTTACTCAAATAACAATAGATAAGCCGACGGGAAACCCATCTCCTTACACGGACGCTTTTTGATTGCATACGTAGCAAACAAGATAGTCAAAATAAACTTTCTTTGATAGCAGGTTGATAAACAAGAAGCCGATTACATATAGCAAAAGGAATGCAAAGATTTAACAGCTGGTTTGTTTAATTTAATGATACATAGTTTGAAATTTTGTGGAACGAGCTTTTAGATGAAGTTGCTGTAGGAGACGTTGTGACTCCAGTTAGTATCTCTCTTATCAGGCAAAAAGTGTCTTGCGAAAATGCGAAAAGACTCACTTTCCAAGCTATTTATAT